>JAVTVY010022649.1:0-93876 GCA_036873755.1 Hanleya hanleyi | reverse complement strand
AAAAACGAAGCCGCGCGCCGCTCTGAAATTGGGGGTACGGTGTAGCTACGTATACGTGGTCTTTCAAAACAGAGTAAAATGAGAGCGGCGCGCGGCTTATTTTAGACGAAAAGTTCATTAATTATACCACTTTCCATGATATACTTTTTTCATATTTTTTAATCTTTCGAAATAGCATGTAAAAAAACGAAGCTGCGCGCCGCTCTGAAATTAAGGGTATGATGTAGCTACGTACGTGGTCTTTCAAAACAGAGTAAAATGGGAGCGTCGCGCGGCTTAGTTTGGACGAAAAGTAAATTAATTATACCGATTTTCATGATATATTTTTTCCATATTTTTAATCTTTCGAAATAGCATATAATAAAAACGAAGCCGCGCGCCGCTCTGAAATTAAGGGTATGGTGTAGCTACGTACGTGGTGTTTCAAAACAGAGTAAAATAGGAGCGGCGCGCGGCTTAGTTTAGACGAAAAGTTCATTAATTATACCCCTTTTCATGATATATTTTTTTCATATTTTTTAATCTTTCGAAATAGCATATAAAAAAACGAAGCCGCGCGCCGCTCTGAAATTAAGGGTATGGTGTAGCTATATACTTGGTTTTTCAGATCAGATTAAAATCGGAGCGGCGCGCGGCTTAGTTTAAACGAAAAGTTCATTAATTATACCCCTTTTCATGATATATTTTTTCGTGTTTTTTAATCTTTCGAAATAGCATATAAAAAAAACGAAGCCGCGCGCCGCTCTGAAATTAAGGGTATGGTGTAGCTACGTACGTGGTCTTTCAAAACAGAGTAAAATGGGAGCGACGCGCGGCTTAGTTTAGACGAAAAGTTCATTAATTATACCCATTTTCATGATTTATTTTTTTCATATTTTTTAGTCTTTCGAACTAGTATATAAAAAAAACAAAGCCGCGCGCCACTCTGAAATTAAGGGTATGGTATAGCTACGTACATGGCCTTTCAGATCAGATTAAAATCGGAGCGGCGCGCGTCTTAGTTTAGACGAAAAGTTCATTAATTTTACCCGGTTTCGTGATATATTTTTTTCATATTTTTTAATCATTCGAAATAGTATATAAAAAAACGAAGCCGCGCGCCGCTCTGAAATTAGGGGTACGGTGTAGCTACGTACGTGATCTTTCAAAACAGATTAAAATGAGAGCGGCGCGCGGCTTAGTTTAGACGAAAACTTCATTAATTATACCCATTTTCATGATACATTTTTTTCATATTTTTTAATCTTTCGAAATAGCATGTAAAACAACCAAGCCGCGCGCCGCTCTGGAATTAAGGGTATGGTGTAGCTACGTGCATGGTCTTTCAGATCAGATTAAAATCGGAGCGGCGCGCGGCTTAGTTCACACGAAAAATTCATTAATTATAGCCGTTTTCATGATATATTTTTTCCATATTTTTTAATATTTCGAAATAGCATGTAAAAAAACGAAGCCGCGCGCCGCTCTGAAATTAAGGGTATGGTGTAGCTACGAACGTGGTCTTTCAAAGCAGAGTAAAATGGGAGCGGCGCGCGGCTTAGTTTAGACGAAAAGTTCATTAATTATACCCCTTTTCATGATATATTTTTTCCATATTTTTTAATTTTTCGAAATAGCATATAAAAAAAACGAAGCCGAGCGCCGCTCTGAAATTGAGGGTATGGCGTAGCTACATACTTGGTTTTTCAGATCAGATTAGAATCGGAGCGGCGCGCGGCTTAGTTTACACGAAAAGTTCATTAATTATACCTATTTTCATGATATATTTTTTCCTTATTTTTTAATCTTTCGAAATAACATGTAAAAAAACGAAGCCGCGCGCCGCTCTGAAATTAAGGGTATGGTGTAGCTACGTACTTGGTCTTTCAAAACAGAGTAAAATGGGAGCGACGCGCGGCTTAGTTTAGGCGAAAAGTTCATTAATTATACCCCTTTTCATGATATATTTTTTCTATATTTTTTAATCTTTCGAAATAGCATATAAAAAAAACGAAGCCGCGCGCCCCTCTGACATTAAGGGTATGGTGTAGCTACGTACGTGGCCTTTCAAAACAGAGTAAAATAGGAGCGGCGCGCGGCTTAGTTTAGACGAAAAGTTCATTAATTATACCAATTTTCATGATGTATTTTTTACATATTTTTTAATCTTTCGAAATAGTATATAAAAAACGAATACGCGCGCCGCTCTGAAATTAAGGGTATGGTGTAGCTACATACTTGGTTTTTCAGATCAGATTAAAATCGGAGCGGCGCGCGGTTTAGTTTAGACGAAAAGTTCATTAATTATACCCGTTTTCATGATATATTTTTTTCATATTTTTTAATCTTTCGGAATAGTATATAAAAAAATCAAAGCCGCGCGCCGCTCTGAAATTAAGGGTATGGTGTAGCTACATACTTGGTTTTTCAGATCAGATTAAAATCCGAGCGGCGCGCGGCCTAGCTTAGACGAAAAGTCAATCAATTATACCTCCCCTTATAAAAATGTACCATGGTGTACCATGGATTATGTCTCAAAGTACCGTGGTACACCATGGTACAACCTGGTACAGGCATGGTACAACCTAGTACAGGTATGGTACAGCCTGGTAGAGGCATGGTACACCACGGTAAATCTATTGTATTACCATGGTACATGCATGGTAAATCCATGGTACAATGTCCCAAAGTACCATGGTACTTTCAGCATGGTACACCATGGTACATTTTTATAAGGGTCTCTTTATAATTTATATTTTTTTACTGTTTCTAGATAGTAAATAAAACAAACACAGCCGGGCGCCGTTCTGAAATTAATGCAATGACGTGGCTGCATACAGGCTTGTTCAGAATAGCGTAGATCCACAGCGGCGCGCCGCTTAGTTTTAAAGAAAAGTCGAGAAATATCCAAGCCCTTATTATTATTTTTTTAATTTACTTTAAAGGCTGGAAATTTATGTCAAAGCAAAACCGCGCACCGCTATAAACTTAATGGTATGGTGTAGCGCAGCTTAGTTTAGACGAAAATTCAATCAATTATACCTCACTTTATAATACGTATTTTTATTTTTTTTACTGTTTCGAGATAGTATATAAAAAAGACAAAGCCGCGCGTCGCTCTAAAATTAAAGGTATGGTGTAGCTAGGTATATGGTCTTTCAGATCAGATTAAAATCGGAGCGGCGCGCGGCTTAGTTTAGAAGAAAATTCTATCAATTATAGCCCTGTAAGTAATTTTATTTTATATTGTTTAATGTTTTGAGATAGCATACAAAAACAAACAAAGCCGCGCGCGCCCTAAAATGAATGGCATGGTGAAGCTGTATACAGGCTTGTTCAGCATAGTGTAGATTCTCAGCGGCGCGTCCCTTAATTTAGACGAAAAGTTCATTAATTATACCCATTTTCATGTTATATTTTTTTCATATTTTTCACTCTTTCGAAATAGTATATAAAACAAACAAAGCCGCGCGTCGCTCTAAAATTAAGGGTATGGTGTAGCTACGCACGTGGTCTTTCAGAACAGTGTGAAATAGGAGCGGCGCTCGGCTTAGTTTAGACGAAAAGTCAATCAATTATACCTCTCTTTATAATATATATTTTTTTATATTTTTTTACTGTTTCGAGATAGCAAATAAAAAAAACTGTGCGCCGCTCTAAAATTAAGGGTATGGTGTAGCTAGGTATATGGTCTTTCAGATGAGATTAAATCGGAGCGGCGCGCGGCTTAGTTTAGAAGAAAAGTCTATCAATTATAACCCTCTAAGTAATTTTTTTTTTCATATTGATATGTGAAAAAACAAAACCGCGCGCCGCTCTAAAATTAACGGTATGGTGTAGCTACGTGCATGGTCTTTCAGAATATAGTAAAATCAGAGCGGCGCGCATTTTAGTTTACACGAAAAGTCCATTAATTATACCCCTGTACATGATATGAGACGAATCGGCATTTCATATGTCGAATATCCATTGAATATCCAATATCAAACGAATATCCATCGAATATCCAACGAATATCAAATGAATATCCAACGAATATCCACTGAATATTTTTGAATATTTAACCTTTGTAAACCGAACCTGTGAGATCCGAATGTCCAATGTCCAATATCCAATAGCAAACCCACTTCACAGCGCTGTAGTAAACGGATTTCACTGGGAGGTGTTATAGTAGGAGACATTGCCTCTTCTGTAGAGTGCAGGTCCGCATGGGTCATTTCCTTCCATACTAGAAATCGGCTGCGTATCTCCATCGATCTCTGGAGTACATTGCATTGTAGAGAGAGGCGAAGTCAGTTTATTAGCTTCAGTGAGTTTTTGTAGCTCCTTCCTACCGAAAGAACTCGGAACTTTCATTCCTCGATCACATAAGAAATGTCTCATCTGCTGGGTTGCCCAGCTAGTAACGATAGATGGCGCATGTTTGGAACTTTGAGTTTTTGAAGTTTCCAACTTTCTCTTTCGGCCCCTTTGTGAACGTCCATTTTGTTGATCTATGGCTATATCTGATGATGACGAACAATACAGTGTAAATCCAATGTTTGTATGTTTATTCGTTTGTCCGTAATAATGACGAAAGTCTTGAAGATGAGAAGGGCGATGCAACCAGAAGGATAATCAAAAAACACGTGTTGAGACTAACAGGGCGAAAGACTGAATGAATCTGAGCCGAGAGAAGCCGAAAAAGTTAACTGAATTAAACAAAGGACTTGGTGGGAATCTTAACTACCAATGGAGAGTTAGTGGGCGTGTTCTGTATTCTTCCAAACCAGATTTAGCCATAGTACTAAATAAACATATATCACATATTTTTACAATAAGTTTTAAAAATAACATAATATTCATATACATAGTATATATTTTAACATTTTAAGAAAACATTATATCACATTTCATCCTGTTATGACTGTCAAAGGTAACTAAAGCATTACACATAACATAACCTATACACATGATCAAATTTGGGGAAATAGGAAAAACTATGTATTTCTAAAGATCACAGTCAAACATCAAAACCATAAAATCACACAGATAACGGCAGCCTTCTAGTTTTGATTGTATTTGTTTTCTTGGATTTGTACGGTTCTATATGATAGAGCTTTATTACATGAGGTCATGTAAATTAGTAAAGTACGCTTTCATGTAATCAAAACGTGAAGAATGACGTTGAAAGGAATACATTATTGAAAAACACTTTTTTATATTTGCACTAGGATCCAAATATTTTTTAACAGGAGGTGTGGCTGAATATACTGATAGCGTGTCTAACTGGATCCATTAAACAACTTGGGATAAACTCAGCGAAACGTTGTGGTAATAGATGTATTTATTCGAAAATTTGAAATCCAGAAAAACATATTCGTGTTCCATTTATGCTCTCTTCTACGGTAATTTCAACCTCAATACGTATGCATTTTTGTGGGTCGTCATGGACACCATTTTGAAAGTACCGATGACGTTTTGAATCAAACAAACGAGCTGTATAACCCTGAAATGAAAAGCTAAAGAGATAGAGAGATAGAGTATATCCACTCTTATCTTCCCGAGTTTCTGGAGAATGCCATTAAATGGGGACAGATAGGATTGAAAAATCTTGAATGCTAAGATAACCTCTACCTCCAGGGCATATAATTTGATGCGAACACAGCATGGTTTGTTTCCATTGGCAATATCTCTTTCACAGCGTACGGATTCAGCTGGCGCCCATATCGATTTGACTACAGCAGGCCCTTGTCCATATAAATCATATTCTAATTACTATGCGAATAAGGGGATGTCGTTATAGAGATGCCCCACAAGTGATTTCAACTTAGTGGTTTCAATTTGGAGATGGATGAATGATGTATAGAGCTACAAAATCATGCAGCAATCTGGCCGTTTAAATATTTTTCACTTACAACTTTTCTTTATAGCTACGTTCACCACATAAAGCATATGTTCTTCAACTTGAAAATTTCTCTCGAGAGGCCATTGCTCGAAAACGTATCATGGTTTGCATATTCCAGCTTATGCCCATGCAATTTCTCATCAGGGTCGACGTATATGTTTTGAGCGAAATATGTCTAAACGCCTATTAAGTATACGTAATATCCTGTATATTTTAAATCTATGTCTGTACATCTATATCTAGATGTATATATTGATTTAATAGTAGTGAAGTAAACTGTGAACTGTGGGTCGGTACAAGATATTGTGCTCATGTGACGAGTTCAATCACGTCGCAAACCATTACTACAGTAACTAGTTAAGTTCTTATATGTTATCATCTTCAATCAAGGTTTTTTGAGTTTGGAATAGTAATACCATTCATCTTTTAAAATGCTATAGCAAGCAAGTCACTTGCATTACGTTTCGTAACTAATCCGGTGCTCAAGGGGTCGCTTAAGCACCTTGTGTGTTTTGCAAATTTCCATTTGTTTGAATCACATGAAAATCGTGTTGTCTTATCATCATTCAATGTTCCCCGCTTTGATGACTTCATCAGTGACGATAATTCAAAATCGAAAAACGTGTAGCTTTCAACTTCCTGGCTTTGGACTACCGTAACCTCATTGCATTATTGTGTTAGGTAAACTATTAGGATATACGCTTCGAAACATGGACCATTCCATTGTATGCCCTTTGGTTTATGTTATGTCTGATGATGTGAGTTCACATTAGCTTTCGATCATCCCATCGTATGTAATCTGTGTCTCTTTTATTCCAGGGGACTGAAGTTCAACTGAGAAGTGAAGTTTGTCTTTTCTGTAATACAGTTAGTTCTATCAGGCCATGCGTTTCTATTTTCCAGATTCTAAGATATATCCACATGATGTGGGCAGGTATATAACCGTACCAGCAAGACGGTACAGATGAAATGCTATATGCAGATTGTAATCTTGCAACAAGAGGGGAGAGTGTATATTATGTGTTCACAATATTATCTATTATCATATATGGTAATAGTACTGAAGCCATAGACGCCTATCTCTGTTGGGAACGTGAACTTACATACACTTGAAAATTCTTGAAGACTATTGAGTACGTATGCCCCCCCCCCATAGCATAATTATAATTTTATACTTCTGTGAATCGGAAACGTCGATGTTATGAGTATAATCTGGTACAATCGGGTAGTGTATGCTAAGATAAGTTTATGGAAAATTTTATTTCCAAATCAAAGTTATAACTTCATTGGTACGTCGCCAATTCGAAACCCGAGATGGTCGATAATGCCCTCCTGGGTGGTCATTGAAATAGATATATAGTTATGAATTAAAATAAGGCTCAGATGGCGGCCATCTTGGAAATCCGAGGTGACCAGTAATACACCATAGCTATTGTGAAATAGTCGTCGTGCTATACCCCTATAATAACAGTGTATCAACAGGAATGATGTATATATATATCGTGCGGTTAATGAATTATTGACTGAAATCGAGTTCAGATGGCGGCCATCTTGAAATCCGAGATGGCCGTCGTGGCCATATGACTTGTCTACCATTTATATGGGATTTCCTATCAATACTCTGCCAAATGACCAACAAAAATGTTGCCAAACAGATAAACCAGCGCAGGATTCTCGATGATAATATGGGCTTCTGGCGGCCATTTTGAAAAATGGCCGCTGTGACCTACATAGGAAAAGTTCGCGGGGGCTCCATATCCAGGAATGCTTCCCAGGCCATGATGTACCTCTGTGCCAAATTGTATGCTTTTATGAAAAAAGGCACAATTTTTTCACATATTGACTGGACTAGGTCGGGAGCTAAGGCATTACAATAGGACATTAAAGCATTGACAGGACATTAAGATAGGAAGATAGGACGCTAAGACATTAAGATAGGGTGATAAGGCGTTGAAATGAGCATTCCGGCATCAAGACAAGTGATAACGGGCGTCACTGCATTCCGAGCAATAGGTGCTCATTCTATGGGATATCTAAACCCGTCACAGCTACTGAGCTATTTCACTTGGGCATGGAGGCGTTGAGCTAGGCATTGATGGGCGTAAAGTGGGATTCTTGACATTAGGGCACGATTTCCTCGAGGAATGACACATGCGGGTTATCCAAATGGGATACACCATGCCCAGTTGAGTGTTCTGATCGGGATGGAGAGGAGTTCCAATGAGGGGCTTGCACAATACCAACTATCCAATAAGATTCTGTGATTGCCACTTCCTGTTTGCCAATTTTGGCCCAGTTAACCCCTTCCACTAACCACTAGTCATATTGTGCAAGCTTCCCTTTGCAATGGCATATGCCCTCTGTGCTATTGTATGGCATGCCATACGCCATCCTTTCTTTGCTGAGTTCCAATCAATATGACAGGGAGTTCCTAGGAGTTCCAACTCGGCGCACCATGCCATCTTGGTTAATTTTCAATGCCAAATGAGTGATCTAATCGGACCATCCTTGCTAAGTTTCATTCTAGTATCATAATTTGAACGTTTGCATCTGAAAATCTCTGTTATGCATTTTAAATGTTTACCGTAGTAAGACAAGCGTTCTGAGAACCTCGTCTTGTGGGATGATCCGCTGAAGCTGCTGCAGTATTCAAAGCATATATGTAGAGCAAACTTTCCAAGTACAAGAATACATGTAAAATTTGCCTAACAAAAACCTTATCATTGGCAAATTACTATGTCGAAACCCTCAAAATTTGAGCAAAAAAATAGTATTTCATCTCATAAATAGCACAAGCTCATTCGCTCATCATACGAGACATGTTTAACAAGTTTCATAATCATCCAATGAAACCTGACAAATTCAGTTAACTTTTCAGTACATTTTTGTCTAACAAAAAACACTCTATAATTGGCAAATTACTAAGTTCAAAGAGTTTTAATTTGGAAAAAAAATTCATCTCATAAATAGCACAGGTACATGCTTTAATCATATGAAACATGTGTATCAAGTTTCATAATCATCCAATAAGACCTGACAACTTCAGCAAACTTTTTATGTACACTTTTGCAGAACTTGATCATTTTTCAAAATTCGGACAAAAATTAATATTTCATTTCATAAATAGCACTGGTAAATCCTTCAATCATAAGAAACAGGTGTACCAAGTTTCATTATCATCCACTGACAGCTGACAACAGCAGCAAACTTTCTATGTACAGGTATGCATGCCCACTTTTGCTAAACAGAAAACCTGATCATTTGCCATAATTTCGACAAAATTAAAATTTCATCTCATAAATAGCACATGTACATTCTCTAATCATAAGATACACGTGCACCAATTTTCATAATCATCCAATGATAGCTGACAATTGTAACAAACTTTCTATGTACAGATGTACATGTACAAATTTGCTAAGCAAAAAACCTTATCATTCGATTTTAACATTGGAGCACTCTAGAATACCTGGGTGGTGCCGTAACTCACCCTTTTGTGGATTTTTGTTGTTTTTTTAAATTTGTTAAACCAAAAACCTTATCATTTGTAGGGAGGTGATACCGACGACGACATCCCCTTTCCCCCTCTCACAATATCTCCCCTTCACTTCATAAGGCGAGGTAAATTTGAATAATCTAACCTCACATCGGGATGTTGTTTCCATAACGGTGCCACGTTTTGAAAATATGGCAGGTGAATTTGAAAAATAAAACGCATAATCCATGTGTGTGTAGGTTAGTTGAGGTCTAGTACGTAAGCGTATCAAGTTTCAGTGCCGGAAAGAATTACCGGGAAAACTACCTTATCCACGGTCCAGTTTTCGATCTGAGTCTCAATTGATCATAGTTGAAAAATACGATGCAGTACGTAAGCGTGTCACGTTTGGTGTCAATAATCCTTGACAGTTTGGAACAATTCATTATAATAATCACAGAGAGAAGAACAACCCTGTAAAACATACGGGTACATATATATAAAAGAAATGAGATTATAACTAGTATAGTGTTGAAAATACGTGTACAAAGTAGCTCATTCTATCGCCTCATATCAGATCCATATATCTATGAACTTCCCAACCATCCAATCATTTACCCAACCCACACATATATATGGCAAAGTGATAGTACATTTCCCGGGGTGCAGTAAACATACGTGTCAAGTTCCAACATGGGATGAATTACTTTCCGCCCCCCCCCCCCCCCCCTCCCCAGGCTGCAATACCTCCCAAATCGCCGAGGCCAGAAAGGGTTAAAGTGTCCTGTGTATCTGCCGTGTATATAAAGGTTTTGTAAGCATGTTATCGCATCGTAGAGGAACACGAGTCATAGGATTTACCCATGTTACACCAGTTCCCCCATAGCTTAATAATGTTATAACATCAATAAATGTACTGCGTGTTCTAACATATAAATGTACTGCATATTCTAATACATGTGTTCCTCTTGAATCAGAAATAGCTATTTGCACGGACGTGGGTGTTCGGAGTCAGATCAACCGTTTGCTAACCAACTTACTAACTAGGGGATCTAACCAGAAACACATGGGCACATGCAAATCCCGTTGCCAGACGGATGATTCCAGAAAAAGAATAACTGGCGTAAGACAATAGATCCAGTGTGTAACCATAATTAGCACTTGGTCGACGTTGGGCTTTAAAGACTTGTTCTGAAGAAGAAGTTACACGCCATGAATATTTTCTCCATCTCGCTGTGAATCGTTTCTTAGATCTGACCTTGATACAACTCCACAATTTTCGTCATAGTTATTACATCAGTTATTCTTCGGCATTTTTATTTATTTCTGCTTAAGCCGATAGGAGCCGTGTAGCCATTCCATTCAACACGTGGGGGAGAAGCGAGCAGTTCGGTTAAATAAACAATCTATAATTTCTTCGCAGAATATACGTTCACAATACCCAGATGTATTCAGACATGTCGCGGTCACTAGGCATGACTTCATTCATGTGGATTTTCATTCACCAGTTTCATGGAATAATTTTTTCCCAACAAAACATTAAATCGCGAGATTTTGACCTTTTCCTAATTTTAGGGACAACCAATTAAACCACAATATGAAAAGATTCGCCAATTCATAAAGTTCATCTCAAAATTAAAATTTTCAACATTTCTTTAATTCTGAAAACCTAGAGTTCGGCGGAATTCCGAATTCTTCAGAACATTAAACTGCGAGGGGACTAATTGTACAACTACTTGATCTAACACTCGCATACAAAATTATGTTTTCGTCAAATATACACGATATTCAACTTTTTTAATTGTTTTCAGATTTTGACGAAGATTTTGATTAAAACCGTACTACAAGTGACTGTGTGTGCGAAGCCTCTTTACGGAAAATTCTAGTACAAAAATTCAGTTCATAGCATGCATATTTAAATACACGTCAAAAAACGTTAACACGGAAGGGTATGCCTTTTCCTGTACCTGTTCAAGGCGTCCACATGACTGTTGACAATAAAAACCTTGGCTGAGATACATTAAGCGACTGGTTTAATTAGAACTGTATTTATACTAATAATAATAATACAAATAATAAAATAATTCTACTTCCCATCACCATAACATTTGTTATCTTAATTGTTATTTGTATTTGGTGATATTTTTGCTGTGTCTCTTGATCCCGCGATTCACTCTCTGTACACAGACATTGTGAACCATATATCTATATGGTTTAAGGTGAGGAATAAGCGCTTGGGCTGTTGTTCTGAATAAGAAATGCATCATATGAATATTTACCCCATTTTACTATGATCCTTTTCGTATATCTGACGGTAACACAACGGATAAGTTTTCATCAGATGTATTAACAGAGATATTACATCACTTGTCCTTCGATATTTGTGACTAATTCGGCCAACTCGAACATTCTTCTCCATGCTTGCTTCATTTTTCCTAGAAAACCCCTTAAAAATGTCGAAAAATGGTCAAATTCGGCTCAATTTGCAGAAAAATCTGTAAGAGCGATTTTAATTAAACTTCTTACACACGTTCCCTGGTCCGGTCTCAACTTAAAAAGGCAAACAAAAGTGGGTGTCAACCTAACCGTTTTTTGTCAGATTTTCTTCCCGTAATTGAGCCCCGATTTTTAGGCATACCCAAGGGGCATAACTGAGGCAGGACAAACTTTACTCCATGATCCCGATCAGCGTGTAGACGAAGCCAGCCCTCGATTTGTACGTACTCGTTTGCAGCGGTGATAATGCTGAATAGGATGGCATTATAGATATAAGCTATTAAGGAGACAAGAAGAATTATGATGTAGCAGAACAAGGGCAGTCTATCGTATTATGAAATTAGAGGAGGGGCCATTACTACGAAACTGTGGAGGGAAACCATAACAAAAGCAACTTTCTTCATCGTTAAATTCTTCTCCATTTTCTTTCTTTAACGTTGTTAGCCGATTAGGGACCGAAATGCTACTGCACTACCGCACAGTGCTACCGTTCTCAGTCAAAAACCCTTCTAAGCGAAAACTCGTTCTCAGGACAGTATGTTAAACAGCATCGGCTAACACAGCCAGACACTGAAGTGGAAGGACATCGGGCGCTTCGTCTAGTGCTCAACTGAGGCTACCACAAGCTGTTCATTGGACTGGAACAGAAGATCTATACCTGTTCAACCATTGTGCAACTCAAGCCATGAATTACATAAGGAGTCTTTTCAGAACAAGCTTTTATACAATACATAAAACGACGGATTTCACGTGGGTAAATGTATTGCTTATCAATGGGAGAGTCCACTATCTGCACTTCTTTACCATAAAGCCCCCCAGGGTGGATGTTTGTATTTCGTAGCGTACAGTGCAGCTTGTAGACGCCAAGATGACAAGTACATTTACGTGATATATGTTATATATATGCCATCCTATATTGGATTGAATTGAATTTTATTCAGCAACTAATTTAAATCATCATTAGTAATAATATGACAGGTAGTAGTCAGCTGGTATATTGTTCGCGGGAATAAAACCTCAGGGTCTTGTTCTATCCCAAAGAAAATTAAGAATAAAGTTTGTATGTACGAGATAATATAGCTGGTGAAATCAACATATTAACAAACATATATTGGGCATATGACATATTAAAGGTACAGCAATGTGAAACCAGTTAATTTTCAAGAAGGTATGATTTTAAATTTGATTTAAATAAGAAGGACTTGATAGATTTGAGAGTTAAGGATAATTTGTTCCATTCCCGAGGTCCTGTTATTTTGATGGTATGGTAAGACAGATTGGTCGAATATGTCTATATAGGTTTACCTGCCGGTTTCTTGTCGGGTAGCGGTGGACATCAGATAATTTTCTAAAATAGTCTCGATTCAAGAGTTGATTTAAGATTTTCAATGTGCCTTTAATATCCTGGTTTGACTCATTAAATTTCGTTTCAAAATAATTCTTTTTAGAAAAGCATTGCACATTTCGCCGAAAGCAATTATTCAGTCCGGCCCTTTCACCGATGGTTATACTGGTACCGGTATGCTATTTTGTGTTATATGGTCAGCAAATATATGGCAGAAATAAGGCCAACTGGAATGACCATATTGAAGACCTCATGTACAAAGCTCAGAAAAAACTGTCAATATTTAAGGGTTTAAAATATATACTAAATTGCAAATGTCTGGAAATCATGTACAAAAGTTTTCTAAAGCCGAGCTTGAAATATGCTGACGTCGTTTTGGACAATCTTAGTCAAGTATCTGCTATTAGACTTGAAAATATACAAAAAGACGCACTTCGAACCATAACCGGAATAACATGTAGTGCTAGTACCGAATCATTATATGAGGAAGCTGGATTTAAGCTATTGTCAATGAGACGAAAGGAGCACAGACTGGAAATGTTTTATCATATTGTAAATGGGATGGCACCAGCTTCTCTCTCAAATGAGCGAAACCCCTATAATATTCGTAATGCAAATTTATTTACCTTATTTAGGTGCCGAACTCAGTTATTCCAGAGATTTTTTTTCCGACTACTCTTCGTGATTGGAATTCACTGCCTGCCCCAATAATAAGCTCCATAACATTAGCGATATTTTAACGTAGATTGCAAAACATGACACGCATACCCCACACTCCGCCTTGGTATTACGTTTGTTCTCGAAAAGAAAACATTATGAAAATATTGACTTGTTTTGAGGCGATAATGCAGTTTTGTGGCCCCGAGGTTGTGCATGCGACTCGGGCAATATGGACAGCCGGGGGCCACAAAACTGCATATTCCGCTCACAACAAGGCAATAATTTCATTATTATCTTTATCAACTTAACTCTGTGCGAATCTGTTATCCCTCGAGCAAAATATTGTTTTATTTTGCAAGAGCGCAATCCTTCTGATTTGGTTGTTTTCAGTGCGCAATCGCCTGCAACATAATTTATCATGCACGAAATTCCACTGATTCGAAGCTGCTTGTCCGATGTCTGTATAGTTGTCCGATGACGCTTGCTGGTTACTCCAATAATGTGCTTGGGTACGATTCTACTTACAATTATATGGGGGGATTTTATTTCTGCTGTACTCTGCAGCTAAAATCAGCTCGACGAACTGCTCCGTGATCGGCTGCTCGCAGCGTGAGCGGGAGAACGGGGCGACCTCTGTTGTAATTATCTCCCTTTGGTATACATTCTATGACCGGTGAAATATGCAGTTTTAGCGGGCAATATAAGTAGTATATAAACAGCAAATTCCCGAGTATTTATGCAAATGAGATTTCGTCATCAATGACGTCACAGAGGTCAAAGGTCAAAGTAGTTCCTTTACTTCCGGTCACGTGACCGGAAATGAACTTTGGGGCATGTATTCTTCCGCGGTGATGCGGTTTAGCGGTGATGAGGTCAGAAAGTAGTCCGGTGGTGCTGCGGTCGGCCTCCGCGGCCAGATAGTAGTCCCAGGGCCATACGTTGCTTTTCGCCTGATTCGCCTATGACGTCACATCCGGGTCCAAAGGTCTCTGTGGGCTGACAGCCCGGAGTTATCTCCCCCTAGTTTTTTGCCGCCAGGACAACGAGGGATCTGGGCCATAAATACGAGGGTCAGTCCCAGTGTGCGTCATTCACCGTTCGTTATTGGGTTAACCATGTCACCAAGGGACCTACTCATAAATACGAGGGTCAGTCAGAGTGTACGTCATTCACCCTTCGGCATTTCGTCAACCATGTCACCAGTCCTACGAGCCATCCTTTCTCTTACACCCCGGGTGGGGTTACACGTCTATGGAGATACAGTCACCCTCGTGGAAGACCGGGATGTCTGTGGGTTGGGTCCGGAGTCCACATCGAAAACGGTTACGCTACACCGTGACGGCTGGACCAAATTTAAACGGGTGTTGAGCGGTGAGCTCGACGGAAACCTCATCCACATAGACAATGCCATCTACGTACACCGTGGACCCCTCTTCGCACGCCTGGGGCGTTACCAAGACCCTACGCAAAGCTTCACCCTAGACTCCGATCTTTGGACAGCCCTCGAGAAAGTGTTGCCTATTGTGGACCAGCTGTTTACACGGGACGAGCGGTCAGCTGTTCAGTTGGGATGTTCTCGTGCTATTGAGGACGCGCTGGCTGGACCCAATGAACAAATTTCTAGCAATGAAGCGGAGCCAGACGGCAATGCCATTGATTACCCGGCTAGACTCAGTCAACCAACACAACGGTGGTAGAACCCGAACATGAGACTTCTCCGGGTCCATCATTATTTTGTCACCAGGAAGCGCTGGGAGAAGGTGTTGGATGACTTATACTACAGTCTCGACAGTCCGGCGGCATATAGTGCATTGTCGGCTCTCTATCGAGCGGCCAAACCCCAGGGGATGCATCGTGTCCAAGTCCGAGATTGGTTAAAACAACAGGACACCTATACCTTACATCGAGCTGCCCGCCGTCATTTTCAACGGAACCGGGTCATCGTGGGTGGTATAGATGCCCAATGGCAGCCGGATTTGGTCGATATGAGTGCGTTTGCCAAACACAACGATGGGAATCGGTATATCTTGACGTGCATCCATATCCTGTCTAAATATGCGTGGGTGGTACCCATCCGGACGAAAACAGGGGCGAATCTCATAGCGGCGTTCAAGGATATCTTCAAGGCGCAAACCCTTGTATTTGCAAACCGACGAAAGCATAGAATTCCTCAACCGACCGTTCCAAACCTTTCTCAAGAAACAGAAGCTCTTCTTCTTTCACACCTACAACGAGACAAAGGCTTCCATGGTGGAAAGGTTCAACAGGACATTCAAAGGGCGCATGTACAAATATTTCACGTACAAGAATACACGGCGGTACATCGATGTTCTCCCGAAACTTGTGAGTGATTACAATCGAGCCTATCACCGAAGTATACAGAGAGCCCCCATTACCGTCACCCAACGCAATGAAGCCCAAGTCTGGCGTGCCTTGTACCCCATGCAATCGCAACGAGCACCGAAGGGGGTGTTCAGGTTCGGGAACCCTGTACCGATCAGTAAAGTGAAGGGCAAGTTCGAGAAGAGTTATCTCCCCAACTGGAGCGATGAGCACTTACTGATTAAACGGCGCCCACCCCGATAACCGCGAGTCTATGAACTGGAAGATCTACAAGGAGAACCGTTGCAAGGGACGTTCTACGACGTAGAATTACAGCCCGTGGCGAAAACAAAGCAAGACTACTACACGGTGGAGCAGATTTTGAAAACCAAACGTCGACGTGGCAAACTGTTTCATTTTGTCAAATGGCAAGGCTGGCCCAGCTCGTTCAATTCCTGGGTCGCGGCCAACCAGATGAAACGACGATAAAACCAGACATCACTACCGTCATCCTTCATTCCACGCTTGACCATGAACACGGTGCTATGGACAAACAACGACCGCCTCTGAACATTACGTTTCCCAAAACGCGCAAAGCGCAAGTGGGCTTTGTGGTGACATTGGTAATCCTGCTGGGTGTGTTGTACGGCTGTGTGTTTTACGACGTCGTGTACCTCGTCTCTCTACTTAACCAACCTAGAACACCAACCATGAGTGCCAGTCAAACCAGTCGACAGACCTTCTCTACACCCGTGGTCGAAACTACCCCATTCACCACCACACCGAGTATACAGTCCACATCAACCTTCACACCGAGTATACAGTCCACACCTACACCAAGTATTGCGATGTCCAGTACAACCACCCGCAGTGAGCGTTCGTCGACAACGGTACCAAAGCTCGACGCACCGACGACTCCGGTTCATTCGTACCAAATTTACAAGAGCGGTTTACCACGACATCGGATACACGTTCAGCCATGGACCCCGGAGGCAACATCCCTTCACTTGCGTCATCGCAGGACCGACGGGTTCCGGCAAAACGCACTTCGTTAGGAAGCTCCTCCAACACGCCGTCAGCATGATCACCCCACCCACTGGCCGAGTCGTGTGGTGTTACGGAGAATGGCAAGCGGAGTATGCAGCAATGCCCCACATCACGTTCGTGGAAGGGTTACCCAACTTGGCCGATTTGAAACCGGAAACCTTGGTGGTTCTGGATGATCTCATGGCGGTAACGGATGCCCGGGTCACCCAACTCTTCACCAAAGGCAGCCATCATCGACGGTTGAGCATCATCTATATCGTCCAGAAGCTGTTCAGTAAAAACAAAGAACATCGGAACATCAGCTTAAATGCCCACTACCTGGTTATCTTCAAAAACCCGAGAGATACCACTCAACTGCTGCAACTGGCGAGACAGATGTACCCCGGACGCACAGCGTTTGCGTGGGAAGCCTTTAAAGATGCGACAACTCCTCAGTATGGGAATATGCTCTTCGACCTGAAGCAAACCACCCCCGACCACCTTCGACTACGGATCGGTATCTTTCCCGGAGAGATCCGCCACGTGTACATGCAAAAATAATGTAAACACACTCAAAGTGGCCTCCCAGCTAGGGTGTGTATGTGACGATGGGGATAATAAAATATATAGAACACACCCTCCTTGTTTATGTTGTCTTTGTCGACCCATAATAAAAAGGGTAGGATTAGAGGTTCTAGCATCAGATGTACATGATGTCTGCTCGAGTACGGAAGCACGCTCCGATGCTCCGTGTTTGGTGTGAAATAGAGTTCTACATATCATATATCGCTGCATGCTAGCAACTGGGCATAAGGAGTTATTTTTGAACAAGTGAACGGTAGTTCCTTTCCTAAAGGGATCGATCTTGGAAGATTTTAGAGAGGTAGAAACTCCAGATAAATCGGGGAAAAAACACGCATCTTCCAGACAGAGATGAACGGACGAGTCAAGAATATCTTTGTTACGGACAGTGAACTCACTACATCGGAACAGCCCTAGAAACGCTACAGTAAAAACGGTTTCTAACAAATTGTCCGTAAATGGTGAAAACATCCCACTGCGCAGAGTGGAGCACATTTGTGACACAATTTGAAATGTAATAGGTAATCTTTCTAGTGTTGATTGGCGCTTTTTTATGCCCCTCAGTATGAGATTGAGACCGGCATATGGTGTACCATATACATCACATAGCGGACTTCTGAATCCTCTTCGTATGTACATGAACCGTATCCCACATAGATATAATTTTATCGTGCTCGCTTTCAACTTAAGAAAACAAGAACAGTGTGAAACGAAACGTATCAGTAAGTCTTCATCAAGCATGGGTAATAAATTTCTGTCCCATATTATACCATATTGATACAGGAATCTTAGGAGAGCTCTTTGACCCGTTAAATAACTATCTCTTGTAGCTGGGGCTAATGCATTATCCCAAAGATTTTCCACCTCATTGTTCAGATCATTATTGTTTCTTCGTATGGCGGACACGGTTGGGGCTGGCTGTTGGCCTGTGGAGCGAGCTGGCGAAATCTCTGAAACTGGAAACGTGAAAGACTGTCAGCTATTTCATTTTTTACCCCCGCCACGTGTCGGGCACGCACAATAAAATTACATTGCATGGAGCACAAGGTGAGACGACGCATCAATTTCATGATATCTGCACATTTAGAACGGCCTTTTTGAATGATTTGCACCGTAGCTTGGTTGTCCCACATGAACACGATTTTTTGACAAGACCACATCTCACCCCACAGTAAACAGGCAACAAATATAGGATACAACTCCAATAAGGCCATTGATAGCTTCTGAGTATAGGCCATGGTTAATTTCTTTGGCCAAGAACCGGCAAACCACATTCCCTGGAAATAACCGCCGAAACCTGTATTTAGAGCTGCATCCGTGAATAGCATCATATCCGACGCGGCAGTAACTTCCAGATCAAGAAATACTGAAACACCGTTCCACGATTCTAAGAAATACCGCCACATTTTGAATCCCAATTGACACGCTTTTGTGATGGTAACATGGTGATGTAATTTTTTTACTGACTTTGCCACTGTTAGTGGATAGGACACAAATGAGCGACCCGGCCTAATTGCCTTGGAAGCAAAGTTCATGTGACCGAGCAAGCTAAGGATTTCACGTTTGGTACAAGATTTTCTACCCATAGTACTGGATAGGATTTCACAAATACGAGCTACTTTCTCACGAGGAAGACGAGCTTCCATCTTATCAGAATCAAGGGTTATCCCCAGATAATCCAGTTCCGTGACGGGACCCACAGTTTTGTGGGACGCTAAGGGAACGCCAAGTCGGCGGAAAACCATAGTAATAATGGCCATTGTCCTCCATGCGATACGCCCAGATGGTTCCAAACTCAGGAAATCGTCGAGTAGATGAGCCACACTCAAGACATCATAGTTGTTAGTCAAAATCCAGCAAATAGCACGAGGGAAAAGGTCGAATATCTTTGGACTTGAACGACAGCCGAACACTAGCCTTGTGTAAAAGTGATATCTAGCACGCCATTTAATACCGTGTATGTGCCAAACACTAGGGTGCAGTGGTATTTGTTTAAATGTATCCGAAATGTCAACTTTACACATCAGGGGCCGGTTGTTCGAAGCGCTTTTAGCGCTAATACAGGATTAAATCTGCCTAATCCAAGGTTTAAATTCAATAGTGGTTTGGCGCTAATAGCGGTGTTAGTTGAATCGCTGGTCGAACAATCGGCCCCTGTGTTCCCCTGCCGTACTCGGCTATTTTTTCAATAGTATCATCCACTCCTGTGTAGGTGAGTGAATACTCCTTTTTGTCTATGAGATTGTTAATACTGTCTATAGTGCTATCGTGTGGGGCAGAAAGATCTACAATTAATCTCTTCTTGTTAGAGTATTTTCCTGTAGCAATCCCTAGTGGATTGACACGATAAACGTCGTATGGCGGTGTATCATAAGGGCCAATAAGATAACCCTTCTCAAGTTCCTGGGATAGTAAATAATCAACGGTCTCGGGGTCACAGCGTGCACTCTTATTATTTTTGCTTTCGAACGATTCACTGGGGAATTCGCGAACCCCTGTCAAAAAACCGGTCCGTCATCCTGAACAGAGTGTGCGAACAAAATCTTTATCGGGATGAAATTCAAGCTCCCTTCCGAGGGCGTCCACGTTTATTGGGGTGGATACAAACATCTCCGGCAGTCACTGATTGACTGGAGCCGGCGCAGATTGCCTGGGCCTTTGAACAGTGCACCTCGCAGCACTGTGTTCCTTTTTGCAAATGAGGCAAATGTGAGCGAAATAGCAACGTGGTCTAGGGCATCCACGCTCGCCATTGAAATTGTTACAAATCTCAAGGCCCTGATGGTTAACGCGCTTTCTGCCCTGTATATCAGTGGTGGACGATGCAGAGCGTTCGTCGGATGACCGGAATCTCGCATATGTACGTTCCGTTGCGCGCATGGGGCAGAAATCGGTCAGATGAAGCACGCTAGCTGTGGCATAGACTACACGACATAGCTCGACGACCAGCTGACAATGTCGTAAATAACATCTGATCTAGTACCGATTAGTCCACTTTCTTGTTATATCTGGTAAATAAAGTAGCGGCTCTCATGGTGAAGGCTTTATGGTAGTCGTAGAATAAAGAGCCGGGAAATTGAGCTGCCATTTCAGCTATATCAGCCTGATAAAGATCCAGCTGTTCTCGTGACAGGGGATGTTCTTCACAATAAACAGTCTTGTACCGAGTTATTTAAAAACTATGTTCAAAATAACCTAAAAATATAGGGTTGGGGAAATGTCCACTGGAGGAAATGTCCACTGAGGGGAATGCCCACAGGGGGAAATATCCATGGGGAAATGTCCGATGGGAGAAATGTCCACTGGGGGAAATGCCCTGGATTCAGAGCAGTCTATGTATTTTCCCGTCGGATTAAAGGTGCGTAAAGAATCAAACAATTCCTTATCGTTTCTTATCTTGTTCCACATCTCAGTTACCAGGCTAGCACTATTATAATTGATTTCATTTCGTTCAGTTGAACCAGTACCTTGCAAAAACGTGGATAATACGCTTCGTGCCTTCGCCGTCATTCTAACTTAATATCACTATAGCACGTAGAATGATTAGAATAAAATATATGAATGAAAAGATATACTTTTAATTTTCAGCGTTCAATGACATTATGATATTTATAAAGTTAAGTAAGGTCGAGTTCTCATGTGCTGGCAGACCTGAGTGCGCTTCCATCCCCACTCCCCGCCCAAGTTTTCTTTCTTTTCGTTTCTATGTATTTGCCCATGCCTTTTCATCGATTAATTCCTCTCGTTACCTGATATTTCAGTTTCGTATTTTGGATTTGAATTCATAGTACGTTATGACAAAGCATAGTCATTACATACAACACATACACATTCGAAGGGCCTTGGGATCGATTCTCGTCCTGTTTTGCTATTCAATGAATCTTGTCTTTTGTCATTTCTGTCTGTGTCATGTAGTATTTACTGAACCATTCTAAGCAGTCGGATTCGGGATTTTTTGTTCCAATCTCTTCATATTTGATGTATGTTGCAACGTGAATAATGTTACTGGATGATTCAAAACTATCAAAATCAAATGCTCTTACCACAATAAAGAGTTACATTGGTGAGATATATAAGGGATGAGGAAAACTGACGACGTCTCGCGACTAAACAGCAACCTTATGACTCCATATGAGAGTCTCTCGGCACCTCATATTCTGGCTAGAATGCGGAGGTTTCTAAGACATAGCCTTTGTATCTCAGCCTCGCTATTATTGCAGCTGTTCATGTTGAAACCTCTAGGTTAATCGGGATTATCCACTCAATGAATCTTATCCACTCTAACATCACAACACATGGTGCTGTTGATTCATTTCTATAACGGTAATAACAATAGATTTCTCTCGGAATTATCAATATGCCAGAGGGAAATATATATAATCCAGTGTTGATAGGTTTCAGGAGGCTGAATTAAATAAGTTCAGTTGCTAACTTTGTTTTCCGGCATGTTTGGTGTAAAGTGACACGGGATTAAAAGATGGGCTAGTTATTATTATTATTAGAACTAGCCCATCATCTAATCCCGTTGTCTCACTCGTTATGCATAAAATTTAACGAAGCTGGAATGATCCACCATCGGAAAAAAATCCTGGCATAAGTAAATGCCTCAGATAATTATTACTCCAATACAAATTCAAAATAATCGTTCAAACAAAGCCCCCCCAACTCCCCTCCTCCCCAGATGACTTTTCCACGCAGCTCCGGAACGAACAACTTTGTGACTTTTCCGCCTTTTATATTGGGGTCATTTTGAACCTATTTCCATACCCCTCTAAAAAGAGGATCATGGGCAAATTCAAAATGGCGACCATGAGGGGTTTTCTTCAAAATTATTGCCTTTTTATACATAAAATTGCCCAAAGATATTTATTTCACATCAGATAATGATTCTGTAATTTAATTTTATTATGTAATTTTAGGGGGAAAACTGACCGATTTTTTTTCTAATCTCATTTTTGGAAAATGACTTCAATGTGACGTCATCATTTTTTGATAGAATGTGACCCAAAGCTTTTGTGTTGTAAATTTCAGCACTCTAACTTAGGTATAACAAAAATATATAGGGGGGACCACTTTTCCCCCGTCACCTGGCTGCGGTACACTCCAAATCTCCCAGGCCAGATGGAGTTAGATATTGATATATATAAATTCAAAATGGCGGGCATGTGGTATCCGCGAAAGTAGTGTTTTTCAATCTTTTCGCTCCATTTTTTTACATTTCCCTTGCCTAGAAGGCCTTGAAAGTATTCCATTTAGGCAAAACTAATTATTCTATATTTTATTTGATTTTTTTTCGAGAGAAAATCGGAAAAATGAAAATTTCGAAAAATCGACCCCAAAAAGGCCGAAAAATGGCTTCCGAGAAAATGACGTCACTGTGACGTCATCATGGCGGCCATCTTGGATTTTTTTACATTTCCCGGTAGAGCTTGAACCAAAGATACTGTGTGGTAAGTTTCAGCGCTCTAGCCTTAACGGTAGAGAAAATATATAGGGGGGCACTTTTCGCCCCCCCCCCAGGCTGCGATACACCCCAAATCGCCCAGGCCAGATAGGGTTAAAATTGTATAAATCAATGGCCTAAATTATTTCAGCACAATCGTAAAACAATGGTTACACAGACAAATTATGTATACAAATTATATCACAGAATTATTCTGGACCTATTTCATCGATATCATATGCACTATATATTATATCGTATGGCGATATCCAAGTTCATTTAATCAGCTTGATAGATTTAACAATATAAAAAAATCCATGAGGTAGATTCATACGTGACTGGGGTCACATTATCAGAACAGAATTTACAAATTATGCTAATGAAAAATAACACTCTATAAGGATAATGAAGCATTATGACAAACTAAGTCATGATCGCACCCTGATTCTGAGTAATAGATTGTCCTTCATTCTGAAAGCCTAAGTTTATTGATCTTAGCTGAAAGTTGCCAAATTTCTTCCAAAATACTTTGTAAAACCCAATTAAGCCAGGACTTTTGTTATTTTTCATATTTTCAATATTCTAGAGATCATGTCCCCCGACGAATAAAAAATAATCATTTGCTGCCTTGAAGCATCTTCTCCTGAATTTTGAAAAGCTTGATCAGATACATAAAAACGTGCTTTATAACTCCCATTTCAAATAAATCAGCGTGGATCCCCCAGAAGAGCCTGACGTCCTCAGAACAAGTATGGAAAAGAGAAAATCTGCAATCAACTTTGACAGAATGGCTAAGCAGGAAAATTAGTGTAAGAAGGAACTAATTTTTCCCATTCCCTGATCATGTTGAATGGCATGATTTCATTAGAAGAAAGATACTTTGCAGGACCAGACCAAAAATTCCCGGACGCTATGTTCATTCACAATAGATTAGTGATCACCTAGACTATGTGAAAATACGATGTCTACCAATCCCAATTTGAATGAAAAGGGATGCCCGATTTCTTCTACGTTGAAGAGAATGTTGACATTCCACTGGCTGAAAATATTGTCAGTGCTCGTTAACTGCTATATGGACTTAAATGAACCTTACAGAAAATATTCCGGGCCCATTCACCAGTTTTCAGCAATCAGCACCTCATCTCGATGTCAACCAATTGTAGAGCTAATTTGTCCCATACTCCGATACATTCAAACCCATTTGAGGTCCAAATCATTTTTTCTCTCCGATTTTCATTCTATGTTCGCTGAAAAACGATATAGAAAAGTCCTACAAAAAGTGAGTGATTTACGAGAAATTGGAGCGATATGCAAGAGGTGGAAAAACTTGACGTCTGACGACTAAAAAGCAACCATATGTCTCTACAAGAAAGTAATCATTTATACTCGAGAATACGGTGGATTCTCGGACGTAGCCTTAGTATCTCAGCCCGCTTTTATTGCAGCTGATCATGTGGAGAATATGAAGTATCCACACGGTCCCTAGCATCGACTTAAGCGGAATTAGATACGCTAGCGCGGGCGCTGTGATAACAGATCAGCCCGAACAATTCATCTGATGTTAATGGATGAGCATCATGAACGTCTGATGGAGTAAACGCCTTAACATGGGGTAACCTGGTAAATGCTAGAAACCTAGACTAGCTAACCTGTAATATCCGACGTCGTACGGCTTAAATTTGGCACCGAAACAATAAACCTAAATATATTTGTCGAGTGACATAGACAGAGGGCGAGCCTCGGGGACTAACAGTCCATCAGCAGAATCATACCATATACAGGTAATAAATTGGAGCGAATAAATTCCGATGCAGGCAAATCGCGAATAGTCTGATTTTCATTACAGCTCTGGGATATTTATTATGTAGAGGCCCACGAATAGTTAAAGAATTCTTGAAATCATTCGTTCCAACATGTTGACATCAGCGTGATGTTTCGCTATTATCAGCAGAATTATTGTGTAATACAAGACTGAATCCACAGTTTACAGTCGGCTTTAATGGTGATCGATCCTCGGTGTTTACTGTCGTCTTTACGGCTTTATGTATTAAAGAGCTTACGCTAGACATAGATAAATAATTGTATCATAGCAACACACAGCTATCTCCTGTAACACAATGCCGGTGACGCAGGTCGTTAGGGACATTTTCAATAGAATTTGACAGATGAAGTAATTGGAATAACTGTCGAGATAGAGCACAGACCACGACAATATGCTTCACTGATTCATATATCAATATTACTTACATTTGTAAATAATCGAAGAGTAGAAAGCCAACCAGCAGATGACAAAGTGCAACAGAAAAGCGCATTTAGCCCAGAACATCATCAGGTCTGCGCCAGTTTCGTACGGTCCAAGGGGGCGTAGTGATGGCGAACTCCACTTCGTGTGAAAATCTGACAGACTGTTCAACTATTACAGACAAACCCAGCAGGGATGATCAGAACTTTTCAGTGGAAGCAGTCGTTAAAATATCTGTTATAACGGTTCTCATTCTGCTTATTGTTCCGGGAAATATCTCGGTGATTGTTTACATGTGGAGAATCAAGCAATTCTCTAGTAACTTCAGTATTTACGCCACGTCTTTGGCCCTAGCTGACTTGGGTGTGGGGATCGTTGGATGTCCGCTTGTTATCTTGGAATTATTTCAACCAGCATGGCTCACCAATGTGGCTGTTTGTCTTTCTAGTTACATACTTGACTTCTCGCTGGTAACGGTGTCAATGTTTCTCCTAGACGCAATGGCATACGATCGATATAAATGTGTGGTATCACCGTTGCTATATCGCACCTGCTTTACAAAGAGACGATCTGTGAAAATCTCGATATCGTTGTGGATTCTAGGGATTCTTATTTGGGTCCCCTATTTTGTGAGTCAAAATTTCGATGATATTTACTACGCTAGAACACTAACGTCATGTGATGAGCTGTTTGGTTATTTCACAATAGGACAGGCTGTCCTAGCATATCTCTTCCCCGTTATATTTCTTGTTGTAATGTACATTCTGCTGTTGAATGCGTTGAAGAAACGAAGTATTGTTGGAGAATCCAGAAAACCAAGACGAACCGTTTATAATGTTCAGGACGACGTAATTCATGGTGGCAATACAGTAGCAGCTAATTGCGGAGTCAGGCTCGCCAGTACCGAACCGAATGGCCAAGGGACATGCCAAGAGCAGCGATTTTCCGTTGAAAGTCAATCAAAGAAAGTAACCACCAGTGATTTCAGACATGGAGATCTCTTAGTGGGAAGTCGCCAGCAGAAACCCTTCTGTTTAACCCTTCAAAGTAAAAAAAATGGAGAAGTTTCAAAGATGAGTAAGCAGAACCGAAAATGTGCTAAGACGATGGGCGTAATAATAACAATATTTTTAATATGTTTGGCTCCAATTTGCATCTGCTGGCCTATAAACGCTATATGTTCTTGGTGTATTCCTGACAGTGTTTATATAGCTTCTTATCTTGCATTGTACGCTAACTCGGCATTTAATCCACTGATATACTTATTAACGAGTAAAACTATGCGTACTGAGATTATGAATAAGTTGCGAAGACTTCGGGTCCCGCAAGATTGAATAGCTATCATATCGTTTTGTGAATTTCGGCAGACGACTGCTACTTTGGAGTTTTCAAGTATGGATGAACTCTGCCCAATAAAAGTTGAACTTTATGCGCAAACTCCATACCCATGACCAACGCATGCAAATCTTTCCAGGTAATTTGCTGTAAAATGCTGACAAACTTTGACGATTTCAATCAACGTCACAAGGTACTATTGTAGAAACTTGTTCGGTTGGGTTATGATCCATGTTTCGCAAATTTGGTGATGAATATAACGTGCACGCTAGTAGCGAAATTCGAACAGTAAGTACAGGATCTCCGCATCTGCTAGCCTACTCTGAATTTTAAATATCAAAATATTCTGTATAATATTGACACGAAAGACAATTAATAGCTAAAAAAAGTTGTTTCCTCTAACGTCCCGGAAAAGGTAGGTAGGTATTTTTATTATTATATTAAAGACATCGATATTGATAACTGAAGTTGGTACTTTACAGCAAATTACTGTAGCAGTGAATACGTGTCTAAACAATTTTAATATAAGCCATAATGAAAAACTAGGATGCCATTTAGAATTATGGCAAAGTAGTCGGCCATTTTAATGGTAAAATTATCTAACTGATATAAATAATGCAATTTCAAGCAACTCAAAAATAATTTGAGGTAGACATAGAAAATGGCAGGTGTTAGAGGAAGCACACACTTTTTCTTTATGCCTTACGAACCTTGGCTGCGTAATTATTGTCGAACCGGGCGTCAGTACGAGGTCGACAGAAATCTTAAAATGAAGATTATTATGCATCGTGACACAGCTTAATGTACAGGGTGTTAAAAAAAGCGATATCTCAAAGCATAGTAGTATAGTCTAAGCATTTAAACCCCCCCTTTTCCAGGGAGATACCTGAGATACAACACATATCATTAATCGTTAGATTCTTGGTATGTGCTTTAGAATAGGTTAATCAGAAGACTATTCTGTGAAATCATGTGACGCAGTCAGTATGTCGGCACCTCTTCCCACTTCCCTTATATGTGTTGTAATTGGGGAGATGACGGGGAGTTCCGCCAGGGGGCGTTGTTTCTCAAGAGACCAAAATCTACCTCCAACACAAGAGAGCTTCTGGACTCGATCGGCCGTGACCTTGGAGCGGGGAGGGTCGACAAAAATACCTGTAACCATGGGAAGGAAGACTTACAGTAATAAACATAATCTATAGGTGTTGGACGATGTTATTAGGACGAGTCTACCATCCGTGCGTCCCCAGGGTCGAGCGTTTATTGTCCAGTATATGTCCGCAAAAAATAAACAAACAAAAAGGGGATTCCCCTTTGGCATCGATGGTGCTGCCCTCTAGAGGGCGCATGTAAAATGTCTCCAGATATGAAAAACGGAACACGGACTTTACCCTAAAACTCCTATCAATCCTATCCCATAGGGGTAATATTGGTCCCCGGCCTTATCAGGGCCTGCCTATCCTGTCAATCGGGTGTTTTCACAGAAATAAATAAATAAACAAATAAATAAAAAACTGAATACGGACTCGTACAATATACAAATATACGGGGAAATGCCTGTATGGGTATAGCTTCATACTGGCTATATGGGGGGGGAAGGAGGTCAAATTTTTTCGTGGGCTTTACTATGGCTTGTGGGGTCTCGTTCTTCTCGTCTCGCCAAGAAAATCACAATGGGAAGGGTCCCAGAGCGGAGCGGTGAAATTTTTAGAAAAGTACCGGGCATGTCTGCATATAGGCTCATGTAGTCCCATTCTGGCTATGGGGGGAGGGTTGGTCAGTTTTATTTGTGGGTGTTACTATGGCTTGTGGGGTCTCGTTTTTCTCGTCTCGCCAAGACAATCACAATGGGAAGGGTCCCAGAGCGAAGCGGTGAAATCTTTAGAAAAGTACCGGGCATGTCTGTATCTAGGCTCATGTAGTCCCATTCTGGCTATGGGGGGAGGGGTGGTCAATTTTATTTGTGGGTGTTACTATGGCTTGTGGGGTCTCGTTTTTCTCGTCTCGCCAAGACAATCACAATGGGAAGGGTCCCAGAGCGATTTTTTTTGGGGGGTGTAACTATGGCTTGTGGGGTCTCGTTTTTCTCGTCTCGTCATTTAGAACACAATGGGAAGGGTCCTGGGGCGAAACGGTCAAATTTTTGGAAAAGTACCGGGTAGATCTGTATATAGGCTCATATAGCGTCATACTGGCTATATGGGGGTATAGGTTCAACCTGGGAAATTCACACACGTTCATTGTGATATGGGTTGTTTGGATTTGATTTTCACATCTTGTCATTTAGAACACGATGGGAAGGGTTTCGAAGCGAAACGGTGAAATTTTTGGAAAAAGTTCATCGAGGCCTGGGTATGCTCATATAGCCCCATACTGGCTATGGGGGTATAGGTCCATACTGGGTGGACGTTTTGGGGTCTAGGTGAGCCCTTAATGATCCTATGGTCTCGTAGGAGGTATTATGTTGAAGCTCTCGTGGAGGAACATCCGACCGGACTAATGGTTCGTCCGTTTTCAATATTCTGCGCATGCACAGTCTGGCCGTAGTATAGAAAGCAGGCATTTTGGGGGTATGTGGGGATGTGTTTGGGGTAGAGATGGACCGCTATGGGTCCGAATGGGTCTTGGGAGGTGTCAAAGTGAAGCTTTTGTGGGGTAGAGTCAGCATGGGGTGTTTTTTAGTGAAAGTCGCGTCAATCTGCGCATGCGCAGTTGGGTGTAGTAAGTAAAGTGTCCATTTTGGGGCAGTGCAGGAAGGTATTTTGTGTCGAGATGGACCATCCTTGATCCGAATGCGTCCTGGGAGGTGTAATTTTGTAGCGCTCGGGGTGTACATCCCGATTTGAGGGAAGTTCACGTCATCTGTGACGTCATCGGTGACGTCATCAGTAGGAGTAGTAGCGAAAGTGGACATTTTGGGGCAGTGATGGAAGGTATTTGGGGTAGAGAGGGACCATATTTGGTCCGAATGCGTCGTGGGAGGTGTCATTTTGTAGCTCTCGGGGTGAAGACAACGATTTGAGAGATGCTCACATCATCTGTGATGTCATCGGTGACGTCATCAGTTCGAGTAGTAGCGAAAGTGGGCATTTTGGGGCAGTGAAGGAAGGATTAGTACAATAAAAGCGCATTTCGAGCCGTATTGCCCTTGCGGCGCAATGCACAATGAGTGTATGCGCGCGACAGAGAACATCATGAATTAATTAATTAATCCGTCCGTCCGTCCGTCCGTCCGTCCGTACCCAATGACCACTTAAGGTATCAAATGCAAGAACGTCCGTCCGTCCGTCCGTCCGTCCGTCCGTCCGTTAATAGATGCCGGCAAGACATCATGATGTTCCAAAAACACGCCCTACTTGGGCGCATGGACGCACTATCGACGGTGAGTGAGCTCCCGACCACTCCATCCCCGAGCTTCCGTCGTTACGCCTTAACGCCCGTCGTTACGCCTTGACGCCATGATATACACAGATGAAAGAAAAACAACAACATCAAGGATGAGAGATGAGAGAACAGCAACAGCAACATGTTTTGTTTTCATATGGTTTATTCCCCCCTCCAGTACATCATATCCACGCTGAGGGAGCCGCGTTGGGTATGTTTTCAATTCAAGAAGACTCTTGTCGAATCAGAGACCGCCATTTGGCGCTGTATCAGTCATATTCGTTCTTGCCCGTTACTGCGTTAGATGTATTCTCGGCCGCTCTTGTCCAATCAGAAGTCGCCGTTTCAGAAACTTTCATATTTGCTCGGTGTGACCTAATCGTCGTCGGGCAGGCCTGGATATTATTCGGGCAGCCTGTCCTGAAAGAGTTGTTTGCGCATCCTGATCGCATTTTCCAGGGCCTCAGTGGGTGGTAGCCCTATATCCTCTTCCAAGTGACGCCTGGTCTTCATGATGGACCTGTGCGCGGGGTCGCCTTTCATTTCAAGCGGTAGTAAGGTATACTGTTCATAGATCGCCATGGCTGTTTTCCTGATGCAGGGGCGCATTTGGGTGTACGCCTGTTGTAAGTTATCCTGTCTGACGTCCTTGGTCGCTGCAACATGAGTATTGATAGCTGCTGTCACAATACGATCCCAGAAGGAAGGTTCTGCGTATATTTCTTTCGTGTCGCATCATATCGTAACGTCTGGTGAACGTGCGTTGGCACTCAGAGCAAGTATAAGCCCTATTGACGGTTGAACGTCAACTGTGCGTGTTTTGGCAATACACTTGCTTTTGGAGACAGTAACGGCCGTCAACGCTTAGCTTAACGCTTCCACGCCCTGGTGAACTAGCTCAGAAGCCCTGATTTTCATGGAATTGCCACCAATACATCGAAATGCAGTGGCCCCCGTCAACGCCCGTCGTTACGCCTTAACGCCCGTCTCAATGCCCGTCAACATCCGTCGTTACGCCTTAACGCCCGTCTCAATGCATTAACGCCCTATCTTTACGCCGTAACGCCCGTCTCAGCGCCTTAACGAGCGATAAAGGGGGTTTTCAGGCCGATTAACCTTTGAACTCCTGAGTGCACTTTCGGTCACGTGATCGGAAGTGACCTTTGACCACGCGACCGGAAGTGACCTTTGACCCTGCGCTGCTCGGAAGTGACGTCATCGTACGCAGGCGCACACAAACACACACACATACCTGGTGCACCCCGTACGGGCTATAGGGCACACCAGGGGGCGGGTGCACCAGGTATGTGTTTGTGTGCGCCTGCGTACGATGACGTCACTTCCGAGCAGCGTGGGTATGATGTACTGGAGGGGAGAATAAACCATATGAAAAAAAACATGTTGTTGTTGCTGTTCTCTCATCTCTCATCCTTGATGTTTTTCTTTCATCTGTGTATATCATGGCGTCAAGGCGTTATGCCAGGGCGTTAAGGCGTAACGACGGGCGTTAAGGCGCAACGACGGAAGCTCGGAGCTCGGGGATGGAGTAGTCGGGAGCTCACTCACCGTCGTTAGTGCGTCCATGCGTTAAGACGGGCGTTGGGAACGCCTCACTCACTCACTCACTCACTCACTCACTCACTCACTCACTCACACACACACGCGCGCATACACTCATTGCGCATTGCGCCGCAAGGGCAATAGGGCTCGAAATGCGCTTTTATACTACTAACCCTTCCTTCACTGCTCCAAAATGCCCACTTTCGCTACTACTCGAACTGATGACGTCACCGATGACATCACAGATGATGTGGGCATCTCTCAAATCGTTGTCTTCACCCCGAGAGCTACAAAATGACACCTCCCACGACTTCTCTGCCCCAAAATGTCCACTTTCGTTACTACTCCTACTGATGACGTCACCGATGACGTCACAGATGACGTGAACATCCCTCAAATCGGGATGTACACCCCGAGAGCTACAAAATGATACCTCCCAGGACGCATTCGGACCAAGGATGGTCCATCTCTACTCCAAATACCTTCCTTCACTTCCCCAAAATGCCCACTTTCGCTACTACTCCTACTGATGACGTCATCGATGACTTCACAGATGACGTGAGCATCCCTCAAATCGGAATGTACACCCCGATAGCTACAAAATGACACCTCCCAGGACGCATTCGGACCAAGGATGGTCCATCTCGACACCAAATACCTTCCTGCACTGCCCCAAAATGGACACTTTACTTACTACACCCAACTGCGCATGCGCAGATTGACGCGACTTGCACTAAACGAGAGATCCTGAAGGATCTTGGCGCCCACCATTGTCCGACAATTGTAAGCTAATGACTAGAGGATCTTTTTGACCATTGTAACTAAGAAAAACACGATTGATTTGTAATTTTGTTTACAGAATTTCGAATCTGAGCGAAAAAAGATCGGGAAAGGGACACTGAAAAACACCAAGATATAATCTAAGTTTCAGGAGTTTCAAGATTTCTAGAAACTGTACTTATATCGGTTGTTGTAATACAAGAGAAATGAGCAAAGTTAGTCTGAAAGTGAAAGTACATGTACGGAGGATCCTTCGCCTTTGTTTTGTAGTATTTTTTTTTTTTTTTTTTTTTGCACGTGTCATCATTGGGTACTGGAAGCGAGGACCAATCTCTTTGACACTTTGGCATGAGCTATGAAACATACTTAAGATTTCACAATTAGGAACGAATGCTAATTCTGTTCTGTTTACTGGTCTAGTTTGAGATATCTCTTTCAAGATACCATGCTCGAAAATAGTAAGATGGTACAAGGGATCCGGTCCGCGAGGTAATGTTGAAACTTCAAAAGTGCCTGAATCCTGATTATCTACCTTGGATCGAAACATGCAGTAGTCTACAGTTGTCGAGTTGTGACGTTGAGTCACAAGAGTGACGTCCCATCATGTGGCCCACCCGCCGGCAGACGAAAGGGTGGAGCAGTTCACGTGCTACTGCATGGACTAAAGAAAACTGATTTAAAATTTGAAGAAATACACTTTAATACCGAATTATTTGAACTCCTTGATATGGGAGGTGAAGGTATGGATGTTCTCTATAGTCAATATATAGAATATGCCCCACCGTTTGATCCGCCGACTCTTGTGATGCAACGTCACAACTCGAGAATACCGTATTAATTTTCGAATCGGACTAAAAAAGGTATCTTGCACTACTAGGCCCCATGTGGGACGTGTGTATCAAATTTCAGAAAGATCCATGAAATATTTCCTGAGAATTCACGATAACAATGTTTCAAGGGAAAATTCAAGATGGCCGCCTTGTGGCCATATTGGATTTTCGATTCGTACCGAAAAGGTATCTTGCACAACTAGACAAGGAGAACCTGTGTACCAAATTTAACAAAGATCCATGCAGTAGTTCCTGAGAAATCACGATAACAAAATGGGAAAATCGAAGATGGCCACCTGGTCACCATATTGGATTTTCGATTCGGACCGAAAAAGGCATCTTGCATATCGAGACCCTAAGGGGAACCTGTGTACCAAATTTGAGAAAGAGCCATGCAGTATTTCCAGAGAAATGACGATAAAGTTTCATGGAGAAATCCAAGATGGCTGCCTGGTGGCCATATTGGATTTTCGAATCGGACCAAAAATGTATCTTGCACAACTAGACCCCAAGGTGAAACTGTGTACCAAATTTGAGAAAGATCTATGCAGTAGTTCCTGAGAAATCGCGATAACAAGGATTCATGGAGAAATCCAAGATGGCTGCCTTGTGGCCATATTGGATTTTCAATTCGGACCGGTATCTTGCACAACTGGACCCCAAGAGGAACCTGTGTATCAAATTTGAGAAAGATCCATGCAGTACTTCCTGAGAAATGACGATAACAAGGTTTCATGGCGAAATCCAAGATGGCTGCCTGGTGGCTATATTGGATTTTTGAGTCGGACCAGAAAAGGTATCTTGTACAACTAGACCCCGAAGGGGAACCTGTGTACCAAATTTGAGAAAGATCCATGCAGTAGTTCCTGAGAAATCGCGATAACAAGGTTTCATGGGGAAATCCAAGATGGCTGCCTGGTGGCCATATTGGATTATCGAATCGGACCAAAAAGAGGTATCTTGCACAACTACACCCCAAGGGGAATCTGAGTACCAAATTTGAGAAAGATCCATGCAGTAGTTCCTGAGAAATCGCGATAACAAGGTTTCATGGGGAAATCCAAGATGGATGCCTGGTGGCCATATTGGATTTTAAATCGGACCAGAAAAAGGTATCTTGCACAACTAGACCCCAAGGGGAACCTGAGTACCAAATTTGAGAAAGATCCATGCAGTAGTTCCTGAGAAATCGCGATAACAAGGTTTCATGGGGAAATCCAAGATGGCTGCCTTGTGGCCATATTGGATTTTCGAATCGGACCAAAAAGGTATCTTGCACAACTGGACCCAAAGGGGAACCTGTGTACCAAATTTGAGAAAGATCCATAAAGTAGTTCCTTAGAAATCGCGATAACAAGAATTGTTTACGGACGGAATGACGGACGGACTGACGGACGGACCACGGACGACGGACCACGGACGAAAAGCGATTAAAAACACGCCATGCTGACTCTACCCCACAAAAGCTTCACTTTGACACTTCACAAGACCCATTCGGACCCATAGCGGTCCATCACTACCCCAAACACATCCCCACATATCCCCAAAATGCCTGCTTTCTATACTACGGCCAGACTGTGCATTCGCAAAATATTGAAAACGGACGAACCATCAGTCCGGTCGGATGTTCCTCCACGAGAGCTTCAAAATAATACCTCCTACGACAGCATAGGATCATTAGGGGCTCACCTAGACCCCAAAACGTCCACCCAGTATGAACCTATACCTCTATAGCCAGTATGGGGCTATATGAGCCTACCCAGGTCTCGGTGAACTTTTTCAAAAAATTTCATCGTTTCGCTTCGAAACCCTTCCCATCGTGTTCTGAATGACAAGACGTGAAAATCAAATCCAAACAACAAATATCACAATGAACTTCCCATTGTGTTCTAAATGACGAGACGAGAAAAACGAGACCCCACAAGCCATAGTAACACCCACAAAAAAAATTGACCACCCCTCCCCCCATAGCCAGAATGGGACTACATGAGCCTATATGCAGACATGCCCGGTACTTTTCTGAAAATTTCACCGCTTCGCTCTGGGACCCTTCCCATTGTGATTTTCTTGGCGAGACGAGAAAAACGAGACCCCACAAGCCATAGTAAAGCCTACGAAAAAAATTGACCTCCCCCCCAATATAGCCAGTATGAAGCTATACCCATACAGGCATTTCCCCGTATATTGTACGAGTCCGTATTCAGTTTTTTATTTATTTATTTATTTATTTATTTCTGTGAAAACACCCGATTGACTGGATAGGCAGGCCCTGATAAGCCCGGGGACCAATATTACCCCTATGGGATAGGATTGATAGGAGTTTTAGGGTAAAGTCCGTGTTCCGTTTTTTATATCTGGAGACATTTTACATGCGCCCTCTAGAGGGCAGCACCATCGATGCCAAAGGGGAATCCCCTTTTTGTTTGTTTATTTTTTGCGGAGATATACTGGACAATAAACGCTCGACCCTGGGGACGCACGGATGGTAGACTCGTCCTAATAACATCGTCCAACACCTATAGATTATGTTTATTACTATAAGTCTTCCTTCCCATGGTTACAGGTATTTTTGTCGACCTTCTCCACTCCAAGGTCACGCCCGATCGAGTCAAGGAGCTCTCTTGTGTTGGAGGTAGTTTTTGGTCTCTTGAGAAACAATGCCCCCTGGCGGAACTCCCCGTCGTCTCCCCAAGAGTTATCTCACTGGAAAAGGGGGGTTTAAATGCTTAAACTATACTACTAAGCATTGTAGAAAGAAAATAACCGCACAGGGAGATAGCGTCTTAGGTCGTAAAAGGACTTGCTTCGGATGACGAATTCATGCATATTCTTCTTACAGAATCGAAGCCTAAGATAAATTTGTATTATTGCTTGAAAAAATATGGAAATTTCATATTACCTCTGAGACACTATCAGAACTCTCAACGCCCTCCAGCTTAGGGCAGCATGGCCGGTTTACCATACCATGTTTGTCTGGCACAGGAGATAGATTAAATTGCCAAACTTAGGCTCTCTGACGATTCATTGTGATCACCAGTGTCTGTAGAGCCTAACTTTCAAAATTCGAAATTCAAAATTTGTTGTAGTTTTGGTCTAAAGGTTTTTGTTAGGATTGGGGTTTTGCTGTGGTATGTTTGTTTGGGTCATCGTCGCCGTGTGACCAATCAGCTTAAGGTTAGGTGTGACTTTAAACTTCAAACAACCAGCCAACCAGAACTCTCAACATATATCTTAAATGATATTCTGTTTCGGACATTTTCCGTAGAAATTGGCAGATAAAGTACAGTAATTAGAGCCGAAGCAGGCCTGCCCTCAAATATATATCACTTAAATAATCGATAAAATAGAAGCCTTACTGCACAGGCAGATCTGCACTTCAGGAGAATTACCATAGGTTTTTCACACACATGCGAGAAACTTACTATGCCAACAAAATCATAAATCTGTATAAAGGAAGTTCAATGACGTCTGATATGAAAGTTTTTTCACATTTTCCTGCTGTTATAATTTGGTTAAAACTTTGAATTTTGCGGATTAATAATAACATTAAATAATGTCGTTGGCACACAATATAGGCGAATTATAATCAGTGTTCACGCCACTTTTGTTTGTCCCTGTTAATTTTTAGATGGGCTGTTATATCGCCATGGATCAGTTTTACTGAATCAACGATACAGTAATGTATAAACAAATCTAGTCGTTAGCCTATCAGACACTCAGACCATATTAGTTGTTCCCATTTAAGAATGAGGTATTTTTAAAATGCATGTGAAAATCTTGTGCATGTATAGGCACCTTGAAAATACTGTTATATATATATTACGCAACCGTTTAGGGTATGGCTGAATGAGTTGAGAGCAAACTTAAGAGAGCAAAGGACGTTTATATAAGCATATGTTTTAAAGCATGTTACCGTGTTCATCTATAGAGTATTTAATTTTTTGTTAATATTATAACTTACCACCATTGTATATCAAGAGAAAGTGTATACTCTAAATGTTCATAAGTATTCAGTTTTAACTAGGGTGATGCAAACTTTGAAGATTCTTCTAATGTAATCCTACAATAGACATTTTTATCAAACCCTCAATCGTTTAGGCTGTGGTGAAATTAAGAAATAATGTTTTCATAAGCGTGCTAAATCGTTAATTTACGCACGGTTAGTGTGGGAAACTTTATATTTTAGGGCAAGGGCGAAGCCCGCGCCCTAAAATTTATAAACTTTCCCACACTAACCGTGCGTAAATTAACGATTTAGCACGCTTGAGAACATTATTTCTATTCTATTGCACTACTCAAATTGATTATCAACAAAGATTACAATGAAAGATTGGAAAATATGGTAAACGTTCACAACCTTTCTTCCCTTTGTTGAAATGTGCCGTCCGCCTCAGTTGGCAGGGTGTCAGTATCATTGGACGAGTGTATGTGGTCTCTCAAAAGGGGGAGCAGTGAAACGTAAATGCAACAAGCCTATTTGTGTGGCATTATTAACCAATCACGATGGAACCAACAGTTAAATTTGAGACAGAAATTTACGTCTTTAATAAATATTAATTTACAGTTTTTTCTCAAACAATGAAAAATGTTGGCAGTATATATTTAACTATGAAGGAAATTTATGTTCACGGTGCTATTGGAAACATTGGCATTTTGGGAAAAAACCGCCAAGAACAGATGTGAAATTACCAACAGTTGATGTCGTTTGTAATTTCTGTGTCCTGTAACCGACATCACATCAATGATAGACACACACGCCTGAAGCAGAACCGTGGCAGTTGTTGATCTCAAGCAATGATTGGTGTAACGGGTAATCTTTAGATGTAATTATTTATAAGACTTGATTATAATATAGAACGAATGTGATACATTTAAATATCCGTATTTCCTATTTCGTTTACCTGCCAGATCTCTTAATTTCTCACCGTCAGCGGAGAAAAATCTACCTTTGTTCAGCTGGTCACACTCGTGTTGTGTCTCATTTAAAACAGCAAGAAGATATTCATCATCTGCGTCTCTCATGAACTTTTCGATCTCCGCTTCTCTAGATAATTCATATCTGAAAGCACGTCTTGTTTCTCCTGTTGATCTGTTTCTTGTGTACACTCGTATGTCCCAACTGGTTTGTAAATATCTGCGATTTTACATTTTCTGCCTTTAAAATAATATAATGTTCCCACTTACAGGGTATCCATTCTATTTGTTTATTCCATTGTACATGCAGGCAGACAAGACTTTGTCTTGCCATTTTTCACCCGCCATGTGAAATGGATTCTCCAGAGCGAACACCTGTGCGTGTCAAGATCACGGGTGTATATTTCATACGTCACAAAGTTCTTAACCGTGCTAAATCGTGTAATAATTGCACGGTTATCAGTGTGTAATAGGTGTAAGTGTTATAGAATCAAATTTATATTCTTAATGTTGTTTTCACTACATCTACCTAATGATTCTATAACTGACTTTCATTTGTGTCCATGTAGTAATTTGTAACCAACGTGTCATATATTGTGTTCATCATTAGCAAATATTTCACTGCCATCCATGGCCTGTTCGTCTCTGATTTGAATAAATCTGATATCTGATCTAATGGGACAGTCCAGGTTCTTGATCTAGAAAGCCACGGTCCTATTTTGCAGTTAGTCAACAATATTTATCACACAATTTGAGACATAACATTATCGAAATAGCTAGCGCTATTTCTCATCAGCAGCTCAAGGTACATAAGGAGTTATCAATTTGCTGCCTAAAAGCATCTCTTCTTGAATTTCGAACAGCTTAGTTAGATGCGTAACAACATGCTTTATTATGAACAAGCAGGGTCCCCAAAAAGAGTTCCGCGTCCTCAGAAGATGTATGATAACAAGTCGACTGACTTTACGAACTTCCAATCAACATTGCTAATCGGGACAGAATTGCTAAACAGGAAAATGAGTGAAAAGAATGAACTAATTAATTTCCCAATCTCTGAACATGTTGAATGACATGATTCCTTTAAAAGAAACCTACTTTACTCTAACCAGACCAATAATTCCCGAACACTATGTTCATTCACAATGAAGTGATCAGCTAGACTATGTGAAAACACGATGTCGACCAGCCCCAATTCGAATGAAACAAGGCCGTCCGGGATGCCCGATATCTTCTACGTTGAAGAGAATGTTGAAATGTCACTGGCCGAATATATGATCAGTGCTTGTTAATTCCTGGATGGAACGTCCACGATGTTCAGCCATTAACATCAGATGAGTTGTTTGAACTGATCTGTCCCGAGCTAGCGTATCTATTTCCGCTTAAGCCGTTGCTAGGGGCCGTGTGGATATCTCATTGTCTCCACATAAACACCTGCAATGAAAGCGCGGCTGAGATACTAAGGCTACGTCCGAAAATCCACAGTATTCTCGGGTATGAATGTTAGGTGCCGATGGATGCTTTCCCTTAGAGTCATATGGTTGCTTTTTAGTCTCCAAACGTCGTCCATTTTCCCATCTCTTGCATATCGCTCCAATTTACATGAACCTTACAGATAATATTCCGGGCTCACTCACCAATTTTCATCTATCACCCCTTTATCCCGATATCAATCAATCGTAGTGCTAATTTGTCCCATACTCTGATACATTGATTCCCATTTGAGGCCCAAATCGTTTTCATATTATGTTCCCTAAAAACGTTGCTTGGGATGCAGAAGCGTCTCACAAAGAGTTAGCGCTTTACGAGAAACTCGCCAATGGTCGGATTTCTATTACAGTTTCGCGATATATTTGATATGTAGAGGCACACGAAAAGTTAAACATTTTTCCCCTCTGTAAGCCCTGGATTTCCCACTTGGCATTTATTGCTTTATTAAGCCATGATTTACATAAACCCTTACATTACCCACATGGCCAAGGGCTTACAGGGTTTTATCCAATAATCCCGAATAAGCAATACTTACATATATAAAAATATATACACATATATATACACATATATATGCACATACACACATACATATACATACATACACCTCACGCGTATATATATATATATAGCTAAAGTTAAACCAGTTAATTTACAGCCTACTGGCTAAAGTTAAACCAGTTAATTTACAGCCTACTGATAGCAACGTTTCGGGTTGTTTCAAACAGCACTCTTCCCGTTGTGTGACGTGCCAGGCTCTTAAAGAAGATACGTGCTTTGTCAGTTCTGTCACTGGTGGGAAATATGTCATTCGTGAAAATGTTACTTGTGTTTCTGAAAATGTCATTTATCTCATAACTTGTAAAAAGTGCAAACTCCAGTGTGTCGGAGAGACCGGTAATAAACTCAAAACCCGACACGCCGGTCACCGCGCTGAGATCCGCAGAGGGGATACTCTTCTAGGCAAATATTTTCACGATAGTGGCTGTGGTTATGACAATCTAACCCTACAGCCCATTGAAATTGTCAAAAATAAAAACAAAACAAGCAGGGAAGCACGGAAACTGTTTTGGCAATACGAACTTCGTAGTTTTTATCCCCAAGGAATCAACAAGCGAGACGTACGAGACAGAACAGGGGAAAAAACAATGACTAGCCAGTGTGATTAGAATAATTTATTTAGCGGCTTTATTGTAGTTAGCATCGCTGTATTCAGTCCAAGTTGTTTGTCCCATATAGACTCTAGCTTCTATCATGAACTATTTTTAGTGTTTTTAGTGAACTGTTTTAATCTATTACTGGTAATAAAAAGAACTCGAGTTTATGACTCAAGACCATTTGCTACTGTAGAAGGCAACATGTAACTTTTGCCGAAACGTCTAGTATCTGTAAATATATAACAGGCATGATTTTACAATTAAAAGTAAGTGGTTAACCAGAGCCGTTGTACCTGTTTTCCCCAGCAACACGTCTCTGTGAGGGAAGTCCATTTCAGATGCAATATTTATCTCTACAGCCCAGGCCTGGAATTGAGCCCATATATGTCTGACATGGATACATGACCAAAATAAATGTAAGATCGTTTCCCTATCATTATTGCAGAAACTGCATCTGTCCGACTCTGCCTTTCCCCATTTACTCAAGAGTGTATTAGTAACCAGGTAGTTATCCGTTATGTGGAATTGAAAATATTGGAGTTTGGTTTCAGTAGTCACAGAGAAAGGATTTTCATAAATGAGTTTCCATTCAGCTTCACTAATATTCGTAAGATTCAGGAAATCATTCCATTTAATTTGGCTATTGCGAGGGATTTCCTGGACCGATTTTAGGAGAAATCCGTATATAAATTTGAAGCATTCTTGGTTTTTGAGTTTGAATAGTATTTTTTCTCCGTTGAAGCCTGATTGTGGGGTTTTCTCATAATATCCTTTGGTATGTTATGAATAAGAGCGTAATAAGTTAAAAAGTGTTGCGGCTTGGTTTGAAATATACCCTGAAAAATTTGAAAGGATAAGAATTCAGAGATATGATCGACTAGATCTCTCAGAACTCTGACCCCACATGAATGCCAATTCTTAATTTCTCTCCAATTGCAGATTGGGGCATAGTTATATATCAAATCATCCATGGTACCTGAGGCAGTCAATTCGCCATGCATATTCTTTATCCAGGCCAAGAGAACATCATTCCAAAACTTATTTTTAACATTTTTAATGATTTTCTGCAACCCAACCATATTCAGCTCCCAGACCGTGGAGCCTATATTCGGAAAGATTTCGAACATCATACGTTTAACCCATTTAATTTTCATATAATCAATAAAGGACGGAATGTGTATCATATTCAGCCCTCCATCTTGTTTACTGCAAATTATTGTTTTTCTTTTAATCTTGTCAGGCCCTCCTCCCCAGATAAAAGCGTACAACATTTTCTGCAAATTCGGTCAACAAATTATCGGGTGGGTTAGGCAAAGCAGAGAAGAGATGAGTAAGAAGTTGTAAAGTGAAAGTTTTAATAACTGGTATTTTTCCAATTGGACTCATATTTCTCTTATACCACGATCCTAACAAGCGTGTAATAGCACCAAGTTTTGGCATATAATTTAAAGCTGGCATCTCTTCCAGGTCTGGGCTGAAAGGGTTTAAACCCTCCAGGATCCCAGTTGATTCTATAGTGTTCACACAATTTAGTTGTGTTACCCTTTTTACTTCCAATCCACTGGAAAATAGATTTTTCAATATTCATTTTAAGACCGGAGCAACTCGAAAAGTCCTGCAGGATACCCATGGCTCGCCTTAATGATTCTTTTGATCCATCTAGAAACAAAGTAGTACCATCTGCATACTGCAAAATTTTAATTTCGGAATTGTCAAGTTTTATACCGTTGATACCCGGGTTTTTTTTATAGCTATGCGACAATGATGAACAGGTAAGGGGATACAGGACCACCCTGTCGGCACCCTCGTTCCAGTTCAAAAAAAAGAAGACAGAAAATTGTTGATTTGCACACAGCTTTTTGAATTTCTTTGAAACAGTCCTATCCACCCACAGAGCGATTCACCGAATCCAAATGACCGCAATGCTCTTTGTATGAACTCCCAGTCGACGCTGTCAAAAGCTTTTTCAAAGTCCACCAGGAAGAGCAGTCCAGGTATGTTTTTTCTGTTCAGTGCACATCATAACATCATAAGCCATTCTCGTAATTTCACCAATAAACCTACCCTTTATAAAACCGTTTTGGGACTCACTAATTATTGATGGAAAAACTTTTCTTATTCTGTTAGCAATACAAGATGAAGCTATTTTATAGTCCACATTTAACAATGATATTGGTCTCCAATTTTTAATGTATTTACGGTCCTTTCCATCCTTTGGCAAACATGTTATTACGGCTTGTTTCTGAAATTCTGATAAATGTCCGTTTGCGTACGCATAATTAATTGATCTGAGAAGGAAGACACCAAGACTTTTCCAAAAGAATTTATAAAATTCACATGGAAATCCATCTGATCCAGATGATTTTTCATATTTTTCAAGGCATTCGAACATTCTGGAAGTGTTAACTACAGCACATATAAGGGAAGTGGGACGAGGTGCCGACATACTGACAGAGTCATATGGTTTCACAGTATAGTCTTCTGGTTAACCTATTCTAAAGCACATACCAAGAATCTAACGATTCGTGATATGTGTTGTATCTCACCTGTTCATGTGGCAACTTGGATGACATGACCACACGGCCCCTAGCACCGGCATAAGCGGTATTAGATACAAATCTCGAGAGCTGTGATGGAAATGCTCTGACAACTCGTATATTGGTAATTGGTGAGCTGTGTCGCTGTGACAACTCTTATACTGTGGATTGGTGAGCTGTATTGTCGTCAGATGAAAATGACGGCATTTAACACAAAAGACTAGTCTGTAAAGCCTGATGTCGATCAAGCATCAACTTCCCACAAATGCCAACATATATCAACGACCAAAAGGTCTGTATAGGGGCGGGCCTCGGGGACGAAACGTCCACCAGCAGAATCTCGCCATATACAGGTAAAAATTACAACACATATAAGGGAAGTGAGAAGAGGTGCCGACATACTGACAGTCATACAGTTTCACAGTATAGTCTTCTGGTTAACCTGTTCTAAAGTACATACCAAGAATCTAACGATTCGTGATATGTGTTGTATCTCAGGTACGCTTTTATTAGGTCTTTCCATTACAAATGGAAAGACCTTTTGTTATTCTACGGATTATTATTATTATTCTACTTTTGAAATAGCGGCTAAACGGCTTGATATACAGCTTAGATATTTGGCACCTTTGTAGATACGAGGCTGTACTTTCTGGTACAACAATTTTGACCTTGACCTTGACCTATTGAGCTATGGGCTTTTTTGATAAAAACACCATTTTGCGAATATTGACCAAACGCATAAGGCGATGCAGCTGAAATTTAAAATGTGAAAGTTTGCAGATACACCCAACAAAATAACCAATAAAATAAGTAGGTCAAAGAAGCGGTTTTCGAGTTCTCTTCCCTAACTGGTGCTGTTTTTCGTTTGGGCTGTGTACAGCCAAAACTAAAGAACATATCTAAAAGAAAGTTGATGGTTGGTAAGTGTTACATATGACCATGCTGTAGTTATATTTTTGAATTGTTACGTAACAAGAAAAAGTAGTTATCTCCCTTTTAATGTTTTTCAAACCCCGGTATTTTATAAGAAAATAAGCTACGGCATTAATACTCCTAATATTTATGAACACTTTAATGACCGAAAAGAATGTGACCTTAAATTTGACCTTTGACCTCCAGGAGCGTCTCTATATGAGTGCAAAGTTTGGTGGTGAAATCTTGAACGGCTAATGCGATCAGCCTAAAAATAAGGTCACGTGACCTACATCATGTCACAAGGTCACCACTTGTCCAAACATCGAAAATACGGCTTCCATTTTCTGAAAAACTAACGCACTGACAGTTACAAAACAATGAAACAATAGTGGGCACAATATTGTCTTTCTTTTGGTGCTATTTATAAAACTATCCGATGTGACCTTGACCTTGAACATCGCACAATGTAAAAAACATTGATCGCATTTTTCTCAAAAACTACAACATGCAGGAAACTACAACACGCCTGTCTCAGGAAAAAGGGCTAGTGGACGACTTTGAAAAGATCGATAAAAACTCGAGCTGAGAACGGGATATGATCGGAACAACTGTTCGTGAGCACTAACTAATATATTATATTAGGGACTTGGGTGAATTTTTGGTGGCAAAATTTCTTTATTAGTGGTTATTCGGCCGTTTTGCTGGACTCCTGTTTCGTTCCTTCTCTCTTTCTCTATATATCGGAGGCCTGCAGCATTGTCACATGTTTCCTTTGACCCAGATAGAGCGGAATCAAATAGAATACAATAGACTTTCAACAGTTTAACTTTTTTGCAATTGTTTGACCAACGGCATATAACGATAACAGTTCACACTCGATCTAAGGCTCTCGCAATCTAGACAAATTAAACTTTCCGGAAAATGTGTAGTATATGCCACATCACAATACAGCGAAATAATACCTTTGGGGGACGTCATGGAAAGACCGTGACATTGTACCCACAGTGTCTAGTTGTACCTGTAACTGTCCTTCGCATAACTGTTGCTGGTCATAATCTAGTTTAGTTTCATGACCCAGAAGGCTATTGTCACTAGTTACGTTTGGCGGTTTTGAGTACAAGGCTGAATAGAATGACTTATCTTCATCTAAAATTCCCCTGTATAATTCGATCAACACGGTTGTTAATTATTTCTGACATGCTTTTATTAATAAAGTTTCGTTTTTCTAGGTTACAAAAATAGTCTGAATGACTTTCCCCTTTCTCATACCATTTAGCTTTCGAATGTATAATTGATCCTTCTATTTCGTGAATTCTAATAACTTCCAGGTCCGCTCTTTTTAGCCCACCATCACCAGATGGTGGGCTGTTCAAATCACTTTTCGTGCGTGGTCCGTCATCCGTCCGTCGTCCGTCGTCCGTCCGTCAGTCCGTCCGTAAACAATTCTTGTTATCGTGATTTCTCAGGAACTACTTAATGGATCTTTCTCAAATTTGGTACACAGGTTCCCCTTGGGGTCTAGTTGTGCAATATACGTTTTTTGGTCCGATTCGAAAATCCAATATGGCCACCAGGCAGCCATCTTGGATTTCCCCATGAAACCTTGTTATCGCGATTTCTCAGGAACTGCTGCATGGATCTTTCTCAAATTTGGTACACAGGTTCCCCTTGGTGTCTAGTTGTGCAAGATATTTTTCTTGGTCCGATTGGAAAATCCAATATGGCCACCAGGCAGCCATCTTGGATTTCCCCATGAAACCTTGTTATCGCGATTTCTCAGGAACTGCTACATGGATCTTTCTCAAATTTGATAGACAGGTTCCCCTTGGGGTCTAGTTGTGCAAGATACGATTTTTGGTCCGATTCGAAAATCCAATCTGGCCACCAGGCAGCCATCTTGGATTTCCATGAAACTTTGTTATCGCGATTTCTCAGGAACTGCCGCATGGATCTTTCTCAAATGTGGTACACAGGCTCACCTTGGGGTCCAGTTGTGCAAGAAACCTTTTTTGGTCCGATTCGAAAATCTAATATGGCCACCAGGCAGCCATCTTGGATTTCCCCATGAAACCTTGTTATCGCGATTTCTCAGGAACTGCTACATGAATCTTTCTCAAATTTGATACACAGGTTCTTCTTGGGGTCTAGTTGTGCAAGATACGTTTTTCGGTCCGATTCGAAAATCCAATATGGCCACCAGGCAGCCATCTTGGATTTCCCCATGAAACTTTGTTATCGCGATTTCTCAGGAACTGCTGCATGGATCTTTCTCAGATATGGTACACAAGTTTCCCTTGGGGTCCAGTTGTGCAGGATACCTTCTTTGGTCCAACTCGAAAATCCAATATGGCCACCAGGCAGCCATCTTGGATTTCCCCATGAAACCTTGTTATCACGATTTCTCAGGAACTACAGCATGGATCTTTCTCAAATTTGGTACACAGGTTCCCCTTGGGGTTTAGTTGTGCAATTTAACTTTTCTGGTCCAATTCGAAAATCCAATATGGCCACCAGGTATCCATCTTGGATTTACCGACGAAACCTTATCATTATTTCTCAGGAACTACTTCATGGATCTTTCTCAATTTTGGTACACAGGTTTCCCTTGGGATCTAGTTGTGCAAGATACCTTTTCTGGTCCGATTCGAAAATCCAATATGGCCACCAGGCAGCCATCTTGGATTTCCCCATGAAACATTGTTATCGTCATTTGTCAGGAAGTACTATATGGATCTTTCTCAAATTTGGTATACAGGTTTCCCTTGGGGTCTAGTTGTGCAAGATACCTTTCTTGGTCCGATTCGAAAATCCAATATGGCCACCAGCCAGCCATCTTGGATTTCCTCATGAAACCTTGTTATCGCGATTTCTCAGGAAATACAGCATGGATCTTTCTCAAATTTGGTACAGAGGTTCCCCTTTGAGATTAGTTGTGCAAGATACCTTTTCTGGTCCGATTCGAAAATCCAGTAGGGCCACCAGGAAGCCATCTTGGATTTCCCCATTAAACTTTATCGTCATTTCTCAGGAAGTCTCAAATTTGGTACACAGGTTTCCCTAGGTTCTTGTTGTGCAACATACCTTTTTCGGTCCGAATCGAAAATCCAATATGGCCACAAGGCGGCCATCTTGGATTTCTCCATGAAACCTTGTTATCGCGATTTCTCAGGAACTACTACATGGATCTTTCTCAAATTTGGTACACGGCTTCCCCTTAGGGTCTAGTTGAGCAGGATACCTTTACTGGTCTGATTCGAAAATCCAATATGGCCACCAGGCAGCCATCTTGGATTTCCCTATGAAACTTTGTTATCGTGATTTCTCAGGAAGTACTGCATGGATCTTTCTCAAATTTGGTACACGAATTCCCCTTGGGGCCTAGTTGTGCAAGATACCTTTTCTAGTCCGATTCGAAAATCCAATATAGCCACCAGGCAGCCATCTTGGATTTCCCCACGAAACTTTGTTATCGTGATTTCTCAGGAAGTACTGCATGGATCTTCTCAAGTTTGATACACAGGTTCCCCTTGTGGTCCAGTTGTGCAAGACACCTTTTCTGGTTCGATTCCAAAGTCCAATATGTCCATCAGGCGGCCATCTTGGATATCCCCATGAAACTTTGTTATTGCGATTTCTCAGGCACTACTGCATGGATCTTTGTCAAATTTGGTACACAGGTTCCCCTTGTCGCCTAGTTGTGCAAGATACCTTTTCTGGTCAGATTTGAAAATCCAATATGGCCACCAGGTGGCCATCTTGGATTTCCCCATGCAACTTTATCGTGATTCCTCAGGAAGTACTGCTGTAATCTCTCTCAAATTTGGTTCAAAGGTTCCCCTTGGGGTCCAGTTGTGCAAAATACCTTTTTCGATCCGATTCGAAAATCCGATATGGCCATCAGGCGCCCATCTTGGATTCCCCCACGAAACTTTGTTATCGTGATTTCTCAACAAGTGCTGCATGGATCATTCTGAAATTTGGTACACAGGTCCCACATGGGGCCTAGTTGTTCAAGATACTTTTCTTGGTCCGAATCGAAAATCCAAGTTACGCTTCAAATTAATACGGTATTCCCGAGTTGTGACGTTGCATCACAAGAGTCGGCGGTTGAAACGGTGGGGCATATTCTATATATTGACTATAGAGAATATCCGTACCTTCACCTTCCATAGTTCAAATAATTCGGAATTAAAATGTATTTCTTCAAGTTTTCTTTAGTCCATGCAGTTTGCAAGTGAACTGCCCCACCGTTTCGTCTGCCGGTGGGTCGGCTACATGAAGGGACGTCACTCTTGTGACACAACGTCACAACTCGACAACTGTAGACTACTGCATGGTTCGATCCAAGGGAGATAATCAGGATTCAGATACTTTGGATGTTTCAAATTTACTGCGCGGACCGGATCCCTTCAGTATTAAGTATTGTACCATCTTACTATTTTCGAGCATGGCATCTTAAAAGAGATATCTCAAACTAGCTCAGTAAACAGAACAGAATTACCTTTCGTTCCTAATTATCAAATCTTAAGTATGTTTCATAGCTCATGCCAATGTGTCAAAGAGATTCACTTCCAGTACCCAATGATGACACGTGCAAAAATAAAAAATAAAATAAAATACTACAAAACGAAGACGAAGGATCCTCTGTACATGTACATTCACTTCCAGACTAACTTTGCTCATTTCTCTTGTACTGTAACAACCGACATAAGTGCAGTTTCTAGAAATCTTGAAACGCCTGAAACTTGCTTGTTCCTAGTAACAATGGACAAAAAGATCCTCTTGTCAGATCCTCTTGTCATTAGCTTACAGTTATCGGACAATGGTGGACGCCAAGATCCTTCAGGATCTCTCGTACTTTCAAGCCTTTCCATAATCCTGTTTTGTTCTTTTATGGCTGTAATTGAAGCCATATTTTTTTCGAGATTCAAGATTTCTGTTTCTATTTCCTTTTCATGCTTTTTAGTGGCTTTTTTCTTGGCTACTGCGAAAGGTATTGTGGCACTTCGTATTTGAGTTTTCAATAGTTCAAAGAAGAGTTGGTCATTAATATTTAATTTGAGAAAACTAGGTTCGTCGATAGCTCCGGATACATAACATTCTTGGATAGTTTCTTTGACAACATTGTTGATCAGTGTGACATAATCCGGGTCCTGTAACAGACATGTGTTCAATTTCCAGAAACCTGGACCTTTTTCTATTTGTCCAAAGTAACATTTTAAAGAAATTAATGAGTGATCAGATTTATAGGATATCCCAATGTCCGGACGGTTACGTGATATCGCTATATCATCAGAAACAAGAAAATAATCAAGCCTACTCTGTTAAATGCAAGTGGCGGTCTTTCTTCGACAGGTGAACCGCCTTGCGGTTGGATTACACTGACGCCAAATGTCAATAAGATTTAATTCGTCCTTTATCTCTAAGACTGCCAGCCTGGCATTTTGATTTTTTTAAACTATAATTTGTGTATCTGTCGTGTAGTCTAGTACAAGGTTCCAATCGCCGTAGGCAATGATTGATCTGTTGTTAAAAGTACTCACTTGCCTTAATAGTCCTTTAAAAAAATCCGGTTCGTCATTATTAAGCCCAAAAAGGTTCACCAACGTAATCCTTTTATTTGATATTGAGATGTCGAGAATGATATACCTTCCTTTCTTATCAGTCTTGGTGTTGTGCACCGTGTATTCAAAGTTGTCTTTAAATAACATTGCGACGCTATTTGATTTACCGTGGCTGAATTCACATCTATGCCCCCATTCATTTTTCCATTCATTTTCCGTTTGACGCGAGCCATGCGTCTCCTGCACGCATATTATCGAGCTGCTCGGTTGTTTCAATCGTTTAAATACTTCAAGTCGTTTTTTAAAGTCCGAGTGAAGTCCCCTAACATTTACTGAGATAATAGTTATATCATCCGCCATCAGGTTTCCAGTTATCGTGCGAGTCATATGTTCGTGGTTCGAAAGTACAATGTTGTTTACTAGTACTTGTGGTAAATTTTTGGCATGACAGTTGATAGATTTCATGTGGAGAGAAGATAGACAAATAATGTAGTGACAGTTTTGAAAAAAAGTTATCGGGAAAATGGGTAAATGCTAAAGTGAAGATCATTGGCAATGGGTCTCAGGCCCCCTCGTCCTCCATAAATCTTAAAACATTCAATTTCAATAAAAAGTAAATACATTAAATTGAATACCAGTACGAAATTATATAAAAAGATTCGTGACGATACTACATCTAATCCGTCTAATCCTTACATACATAAATACAAATACATAATTCATAGTGCAATATATAACTTTTGTGCTGGGTGATTTCATTTTTATATGTTTAGTTTGCAATCGCAAAAGACAGGTCAGGAAAAGTAACACATGTTGAGAAGTAAAATAGCAAAAAAAAATAGAAAAGAGAAAAGAAAAAAAACTAATCAAAATCTCATGTGTATGAATATGTCAATGCGTAAAATCTTACTAGACGAATCATGCAATAGATTAACTATTCTACTGACGCGTGGATATACATATATACACAATGGCCATAAACAACTTATATCGCGATATGCGACTGATAAGTAGCAAAGTTAATAGTAGAAATGAATAAAGGTTTTAGTAGCGGGCATGCGCAATACATTCTAACGCAGGCGTGAAACAGACATATCCAAAGAACATGAACATCGCGCTGTTGGCAAAACATATATTGTATATATGATCACAGGCGAGAAATACATACCTTTAAATAACACAAGCATGCAATGAACCCGTCACTTTAACTCGAACGGAAGTTTCTTTTCCAAAGAACGAATTATAGTATATACAATTGAACATTCAGGTTAACACATCAACACCGTGGCGGTCACGTTTCAACACATAAATATGTAACAGCTCATAGTCCTCATTTGACACAAGGAGTGAGTACCTAGCATATATATCACCAGGTACCTTGTATTAGATACATGTACCAGATACATTGATTTTTTGGTATATAACCTGCAGTTTATATATGAATTTATTTCGGCGTGTTTTAGATAAAAGAAAGTGGTTTTCTATCTAGATACGCTGAACATCAGTCTTGTAAGGAATACCAATACCATATGATCATATTAGTGCGACAACTTAAATAGCATGCAATCTTATTAGTGCGGAAACCTAACTGGTATGCACATCAAATTTATATGACAGAGCTTACCATTACTCGCACGAGGTAAAGAGTTCTGGCAGGGAAGTCGACAAAGGCCTGAAATGAACAAAGTTCTACCAGGTCAGAGGAAAGGACTAAATGGGACACAAATATGATTGTGATATTTTGACCGATTTTCTTACTACACGGCAATGGCATATTTTGGCATCTAAACTACAAAAGCAATTTAGATTGTATTTCACAAAACTGTCAATGCGATTGTATAATTTTGCTGACATTCTCTCTCAGAAATTATTGCAATTACGTGCCTTATTTTTACGTGTTGTTGTTGCAGAATACAACCCCTCAACCCCCATTATTGTATGTCTTTTACGAGCGGCATAACTGGCAAAATATGCCAGTTTGAAAACGGGGAATTATAAAAACAATATCCAAAGTGGGATATTTTATCCCAATTAGGATATATATCCCAGTCAGTCCTTCTTTCTGACCTGACTACTGACTGGTATATGGAGAAATAATAAAATAGCAGCTAAAGCGTATTAACCTGCACCCGGCATGGAATTGAAACATACGGTACGCCATTACAACATGACGCGGACATGAAACAAACAACCAAGGGAAAAATCTATGCCATGGTATGAAACTGACACCGACCTGAAATCAAGAAATATAGTGAGAATTCGTAACAATGCATATAGTAATGTTGTATAATGTTCGATTTATCTTGAACTGATTTTGATTCAATGTCCGTTATTGAGATTGTCAATGCCCCTAGGACTAATAGAATAGAATAGAAGCTTTATTTATAAAAACTGGGCCAGCCATCATCTATCGATGCTCTTCCTGGGAGCCGAGTGACTACCCTGGGAGAGCCGGAGACCCCCTCTAACAATTATTGAAATCATTTGTTCCAACATGTTACGATATTACCAGTAAATGTATTGTGTAAGTGACAACTAAATCCACAGTTTACTGTTGGCTTTAATGGTGGTCGAGCCTCCGTGTTTACTTTGATCTTTACGCTAGACATGGATTGATAATTGCATCACTGCGGCAAAGTTATATTACCTATAATACAATACAATACAATACCAGCGACGAAGGTTATTATGGACGTTTACAATAGAATGTCAGAGATGAATAATTCGAGACGGAGTTCAAACCACAGTAATGTGCTTCACTAATTCAAATATCAATATTACATACATTTGTACATGATCGTTGAAGTAGAACATAAACCAGTGGATCTCAAAATGCGTCAGAAAATCGCACTTAGCCCAGAACATCATCAGGTCTGAGCCAGTTTCGTACGGTCCAAGGGTACGTAGTGATGGCGAACTCCACTTTGTGTGAGAATCTGACAGACTGTTCAACTATTGCAGACAAATCCAGCTGGGGTGGTCAGAACTGGTCAGTGGAAGCAGTCGTTGAAATGTCTGTTTTTACGATCCTCATTCTGCTTATTGTTCCGGGAAATATTTCGGTGATTGTTTACATGTGGAGAATCAAACAATTCTCTAGTAACTTCAGTATTTACGCCACGTCTTTGGCCCTAGCTGACCTGGGTGTGGGGATCGTTGGATGTCCGCTTTCTATCTTGGAATTATGTCAACCAGCATGGCTCACTAGTGTGGCAGTTTGTCTTTCTAGCAACATGCTCGACTTCTCGATGGGATCTGTGTCAATGTTTCTGCTAGGCGCCATTGCATATGACCGATACAAGTGCGTGGTATCACCGCTGCTATATCGCACCCGCTATACAAAGAGACGATCTGTGAAAATTTCGATATCGCTGTGGATCCTAGACGTTCTTATTTGGGTCCCCTATTTTGTGAGTCAAAAGTTCGATGATATTTACTACGCTAGAACACTAACGTCATGTGATGAGCTGTTTGGTTATTTCACAATAGGACAGGCTGTCCTAGCATATTTCTTCCCCATTATATTTCTTGTTATAATGTACATTCTTCTGTTGTATGCTTTGAAGAAACGAAGTATTGTCGGACAATTCATAGGACCAAGACGAACCGTTTATAATGTTCAGAACGACGTAATTCATGATGACAATACAGTAGCAGCAAATTGCGGAGTCAGGGACGCCAGTACCGAACCGAACGGCCATGGGACATGCCAAGAGCAGCGATTTTCCGTTGAAAGTCAATCAAAGAAAGTAACCACCAGTGATTTCAGACATGGAGATCTCTTAGTGGGAAGTCGCCAGCAGAAACTCTTCTGTTTAACCCTTCAAAGTAAAAAAATTGGAGAAGTTTCAAAGATGAGTAAGCAGAACCGAAAATGTGCTAAGACGATGGGCGTAGTAATACTTACATTTTTAATATGTTGGGCTCCAATTTGCATCTGCTGGCCTATAAACGCTATATGTTCTTGGTGTATTCCTGACAGTGTTAATATAGCTTCCTATCTTGCATTGTACGCTAACTCGGCATTTCATCCACTGATATACTTATTAACGAGTAAAACTATGCGTACTGAGATTATGAATACGTTGCGAAGACATCGGGCCCCGCAAGTTTGAATAGCTATCATTTCGTTTTATGGATTTCGGCAGACGACTCCGTCTTTGGAGATTTGAATTATGGATGACCTCTGCCCACTAAAAGTTGAATTTTATGTACAAATATATCAACTATTTCGATACTCCAAACTGCTCCAGGACTAGCGCATGCGAATCTTTTCTGGTAATGTGTTGAAGATCCTGACACACTTTGACGATTTTAATCAACGTCACACGGTACTATTGCAGAAACTTGTCCGGCAGGGCTATAATTCATGTTTCGCAAATTCGGCGATGAATATAACGTACACGCTAGTGTCGAAATTCGAACAGGAAGTGCAGGATCTCCGCATCTGCTAGCCTACTCTGACTTTTAAATATCAAAATGTTCTGTATTATATTGGCATAAAAGATACTTAGGTCAAATAAAAAAAGTTGTGTTTCCTCTAACGTCCTGGAAAAGGTATGTAGGTAAAAAAAATTATCATGCTATATTTTTAAAAGCACCGTTATTGATAAGTGAAGTTGGTACAGAATGACTTTAATGCTTGCAAATTACTGTTGCAGTGAATACTTGTCTAAACAATTTTAATATAAACAGCAATGGAAATACTGGATGCCATCTAGAAATATGGCAAAATAGTCATCCATTTTAATGGTAAAATTGTTTAATTGATATAAAGAATATAATTTCAAGCAACTCAAGTATAATTTGATGTAGACATAGAAACTGGCAGGTAGGCAGTGTTAGAGGAAGCACACACTCTTTCTTTATTCCTTGCGAACCTTGGCTGCGTAATTAATGTCGAACCGGGTGCCAGTACGAGGTCGGAAGAAATCTTAAAATGAAGATTATTACGCATGGTGACACGGCCTAAAAACCGCCATCTGATAGCATTGTTGAAAGAAAATAACCTCACAGGGAGGTAGTGGTTTAGGAGAAACTGCAGTGCAGGAAGGTCGTAAAAGGAAGGACTTCTGATGCCGAATTTGTGCATATTCCTTGTACAACATCGAAGCCTAAGCTAGATTTTTATTATTGCTTGCAAAAATATGGAAATTTCATATTACCTCTAAGACACTTTCAGAACTCTCAACATATTTCTAAAATGATATTCCGTTTCAGACATTTTCCGTAGGAATTGGCATATAAAGTACAGTAATTAGAGCCAAATGGGTCTGCCCTAAAATACAAATATTACTTAAATAATCGATAAAATATAGGCTATACTACACAGGCAGAACTGCACTTCACGAGAATTATGTGCGACCATAGGTTTTTCAATCACATGCGAGAAACTTACTATGCAAACAAAATCATAAACCTGTAAAAAGGAAGTGCAATGACGTCTGATATGAAATATATTTTTCACATTTGCTGCTGTTATAATTTGGTTAAAACTTTAAATTTAGCGGATTAATAATAACATTAAATAATGTCGTTGGCACACAATATATGCGAATTATAATCAGTGTTCACGTCACTTTTGTTTGTCCCTGTTAATTTTTTTAGATGGGCTGTTATATCGTCATGGATCATTCTTAAGGTTTACTGAATCAACGATACAGTAATGTATAAACAAATCTAGGTGTTAGCCTATTAGACACTCATGATCAGACCATATCAGTTGTTCCCATTTAAGCAAGTGGTATTTTTAAAATGCACGTGAAAATCTTGTGCATGTATAGGCACCTTGAAAACACTGTATATATATATTTATTACGCAACCGTTTAGAATATCGCTCAATCAGTTGAGAGCAAACTTACGTTGATGAGATAGGACGTTTTCAGAGGACGTACATTTATATATAATGCTTTTTAAGCAAGTTACCGTATTCATTTATAGAGTGTATAAATTTTTGTGAATATAACAACTTACCACCATTGTATATCAAGAGAAAGTGTATACTCTAAATGTTCATAAATATTCATTTTTAACTAGGGTAATGCAAACTTTGAAGATTCTTCTAACGTAATCCTACAATAGACATTTTTATCAAACATTCAAATGGTTATGGCTGTGGTGAAATCAAATTTATATCCTTTCTGTTGTTTTCACTACACTACTGATTCTATAACCGACTTTCATTTGCGCCCATGTAGTAATTTATAACCAACGTGTGATATACTAGCTGTATTCATTATTAACAAATATTTCATTGTTATCGAGTCAATTACTGCGCCATCCATGGCCTGTTCGTCTCTGATTTGAATAAATCTGATATCTGATCTAATGGGACAGTCCGGGTTCTTGATCTAGAAAGCCACGATCCTATTTTGCAGTTAGTCAACAATATTTATCACAAAATTTGAGACATTACATGACCGAAATAGCTAGCGCTATTTCTCATCAGCAGCCGAAGGTACATAAGGAATTATCAATTTGCTGCCAAAAAGCATCTCGTCTTGGATTTCGAACAGCTTGGTTAGATGCGTAAAAACGTGCTTTATTATGAACAAACGGGGTCCCCAAAATGGTCCCGCGTCCTCAGAAGATGTATGATAACAAGACGTCGGCTTTTACGCTGAATGGTCCACACGAGAACTTGCAATCAACATTGATAATCGGGACAGAATGGCTAAACAGGAAAATGAGTGATAAGAATGAACTAATTAATTTCCCAATCCCTGAACATGTTGAATGACATGATTCCTTTAAAAGAACCCTGCTTTACTCTAACCAGACCAATAATTCCCGAACACTATGTTCATTCACAATGAACTGATCAGCTAGACTATGTGAAAACACGATGTCGACCTTCCGGGATGCCCGATTTCTTCTACGTTGAAGAGAATGTTGAAATGTCACTGGCCGAATATATGATCAGTGCTTGTTAATTCCTGGATGGAACGTCCACGATGTTCAGCCATTAACATCAGATGAGGTGTTTGAACTGATCTGTTCCGAGCTAGCGTATCTATTTCCGCTTAAGCCGTTGCTAGGGGCCGTGTGGATATCTCATTGTCTCCACATGAACAACTGCAATGAAAGCGCGTCTGAGATACTAAGGCTACGTCCGAGAATCCACAGTATTCTCGGGTATGAATGTTAGGTGCCGAGGGATGCTTTCCTTTAGAGTCATATGGTTGCTTTTTTGTCTCCAAACGTCGTCCATTTTTCCCATCTCTTGCATATCGCTCCAATTTACATGAATCTTACAGATAATATTCCGGGCTCACTCACCAATTTTCATCTATCACCCCACAAAGAGTTAGCGCTTTACGAGAAACTCGCCAATGGTCGGATTTCTATTACAGTTTCGCGATATATTTGATATGTAGAGGCACACGAAAAGTTAAACATTTTTTCTCCCCTGTAAGCCCTGGATTTCCCACTGGGCATTTATTGCTGTATTAAGCCATGATTTACATAAACCCTTACATTACCCACATGGCCAAGGGCTTACAGGGTTTTATCCAATAATCCCGAATAAGCAATACTTACATAATGTGTTATAGTACATCGAAGGTGAGCCAGATGCTAGACGCGTGTTACTGACCTGGTCTGACCTCACTCGTCTATTCGATGTACTCATGACTCATATCATTGATTTCTTTTTCACTCACCCTTGTTGCTACGCCTCTCTTTAGAGAATTCGCCCACTGGACTTGAACGAGTTTTAAATGCGTTCTTTATACGCCATGGGCTGCATATACTGAACCCTTCCCCTCCTTGGGCATTTTGTATACTATGTTTTTCTGAAAACTCCAATGTGCCTGGACTTTAAATTCACTTGTTAGCACTCTGGCCGTTGGGGCTTTTGAGAGATAATGGAGTTTAAAGTACAGGCATGAAGGTATGAAAACACATTCCCAAATGGAGGTATAGGTAAGAAATACGCTATATTTCGCACAAAACATCTATCAACCACAACATATTTGGTATCATTAGGAAGGATATACAACCCCCTAACTTCCGGTACCGTTGTGTATTGAATCAAATCAAACATGACTTCACAGTGATGTCGTAATATCAAAATTATAGTTAAAAAGTCATTTTTACCGTACTCAAAAAATCATGTACAGAATCTTACATAATTGCGCCAAATGTGTACAATTAATCTTGGTTTACATAGAAATTGTATCGCATGTGCCATCCGGTCAAATTTTGTCTTCATCGAATCATAAACATCCTAAGAAATGTCAACAGAATAAACTAAAAAGCTTTATTTTTGAGGAACAAATGTCAAACACCCTTTAGAGGTGCATGTGTTTAAAACACCAAAGCCTTTCTTCACTTTGCTCCATTTCAAATATCCGGCATCTGTGAAGGTTACTGCCATCAAAGATGGTCCTGAGGAATTATGCCAACAAGTCTTTATGTGAACCCGTAACGAGTTGCGAGTCAAACTTGCTTGTTAGGACTCTGGCCGCAAAGGCTTTTGGCTAATAATTGGCGAACTAAGAGACATATATGGATGTCGGCATGTAATGCCGAGATAGGGGTATAGGTATGGAAAACTTAATATTTCAAGCTAGACTTGTTGAAAATGCTACATCATCGATATTAGTAGAAAGAGTGTGCCATCGTGTAACTTCTGATGTTAGTTTGATGTGACGTTACGTACTTGTTACGTCACTGTGGCGTCACAACGGCCGAAATTTAGTCAAAATCGCATGTTCGCCTAAAACTGTTCTCGGAAAATTCCAGATTGTAATATGTTATTCTCAGAATTACTTAAATTATCATGAATTACATAGTTATTCTATCACCAATGGAATACAGCTTATTTGACCTCCACGAAAAAATAACAGGTTGCCACCAAAAGGTAAAGAGAGATTCGCTCGGCAGCATCTGTAAGTAACATTCCAGCTGTGATGTGTATTAAGGATGTCCGCTGGTGGTTTTTGACTTTGGCAGCCATTTTGCCTGTTTTTCTATTGGGTTATCTCCCTTCCCTAGGTTAAGAGATGGGGATTTCCTTTAAAAGCCTTTTAGCCGAGAATTTTGCACACCAACATCCATCCAATTTGCTAAATTTTGATAGACATTATGATTATCTGCAAACAGTTAGAATACAAGAAAAAGTTAAATACTATTTATATGAATTTTTCATGAATATGCTTCAAAACTAGGGTTATTCCCTATGCTTTCTGGGTTATCAAATTGAGCATGGGTCAGTCCACTTAACGTTGCCTACAGCTGAAAAATGCACACCAACCTATATTTTTTTCTTTGTTTTTCCTCATATTACACAATTATGAATGCAACAACACACATTCAAAAAGTTAATTACTTGGATTTACCATCAGCGGACATCCTTAAGTAAAAGAAAACAGAATATCTGCCTTTTACTTGAAAGATATGCGATTATCGTGACAATAACGTAAAAAACATGAATAGCGCACACCGTCACCCATGAATAGCGCGCATCGTCACCCATGAATAGCGCGCACCACTAGTGGGCGTGTCTTTTTAGCTGTTTCTGCTGAGACTTGCTTTCGTCATTTGTCTATCTGCTCTCAGTTCTAATTGCCTGGTATGTCCTTTCCATACGTTAATTGCTGTCTTCGTATTGGATACATATTCCACACTATATACACGGCTCAGAAGCTTTCAGTTGTCTGTGCGTATTTATGCTAACAGTCGAGATTTCCAGGCTCAACGTTAAAGAAAGAAAATGGAGAAGAATTTAACGATGAATAAAGTTACTTTTGTAACGGGAAGCCCATTGGACTTGTTTATACGGCCGAGACTTAGGCTGGACGAGGGAATTACGCAAAAAGAGTTACAATGTAGATGTCGTTATGTGGGATGACCCCAGTGTAGTCTGGGAACAGTATGACGAGGCGGTAATTTGCACCGTCATCGATTACGTGTTGCGTGTCGAGGAATTTCGTGAGTGGCTGAGAAAACTCTAGGCCTTTAGTGTCAAGATCTTCAACCCTCTAGACGTCACGAAATGGGACCCAAATAAATCGTACCCTGCTATTTACAGAGGGAAGGCGTAACTATTCCAGAAAGCGTGTTCGTGAATCAGCAACAAGCAACAACTGTTAATCTTTGGGATTTGACCAACAAGGGTTTCTAAAAAGCAGTTGTCAAGCCATGCGTCGGCTGTGCAACGTGCATCTTGTTGCAATCGAAGAGGTTTCCTATTTTCAGAACAATTTTGACCAAATAGTGAGCAGAGTGGACGTTATACTATTTACAGTATTTAATTAACCCTTTCCTGAGGTCACTCCCCAAATCATGGAATCCGGCAATCTGTTCAATGCCGGTTGTATCAAATCGTTTGTCACTTTGGAGTGAGCTATACATTTTGAATTTTAATATCTTTTTGGCTTGGTCGAGCATAACTTCTGCTAAACGGTGACTCTATTATGCTCGACTCTCCCGCCGACCGCTACGTCCGGTCGTCTAAATTCCACCGTGGCATCTTTTAAATTAATGTGCCTTCTGGCTTGGTGGATAGTTACTGGGGCATTTTAGATTAATCTGATTTTCTTTCCAATTTAATTGACATGACAGCTTCGTGCGTGCCACTGTCTGATACTATCAACGACCATCCTTGTTTGCTGAATAGTATCATTGATTCATACCTTGACTACAATTCATTCTGCTTTTACAAAATATCTGATAATGTGTTATAGCACATTGAAGGCGAACCAGATGCTACATGCGTCGTAACTGAACTGGCATAACCTCACTCATCTATTCTATGGACTCATGACTCATTTCATTGATTTCTTTTTCGCTCCCCTTTGTTGCTAAGCATCTCTTTAGAGAATTCGCCTCCATTCTCAAAGAGAGCCGTGTCTACCCGCGGGAGACCAAAGCGACTCTCATGTAAACTGGTGACATTTTTGAATCTCCAATCTCAAAGCGAGGCAGCATGACATCACTCGCTCGACCGGGGCTATTCTCCCGCGGGTAGACACGCAAAATGGTACATCTTCAGAAAATTTATGACCTAACCCAAAGATCACAAGATCATTATTGTTTAGCATCATCAGATAAACAAGAATAGTACGATCAGACAACATGCAGGCGAAAATACGGTATAATTGACGTAATTCGTTGTTTTCCGCGTTTCAATGGTTGATCTTCAATGCAGAATCTAGGTCAACTAAATTTATATCTGCTGCTTCAAACGAGTAGGCCATAAATAAAGTTCAACGTTCAGTTTTATTTTTTTAACAACAAAACTTGCATAATGATAGCAACTAAAGTACATGTCAGAGGGCGTGTGAACAGTACTATGTAGTGACTGAAGAACAGAAATGCTGCAACTGCCTTGCCCTGATCAAGTACATGTCACACTAAGAACCCGAGATAAATTTTCCGAAGATGTACCGTCTTGCGGTAGACACGGCTCTCTTTGAGAATGGACGATTGGAGAATGGATCGGAACTGTGCGAACTACTTCCTGTATTAGATAACTCGCTTTCACGGCCAAGTATACATACCGACAATAATTTGTTCCCGATTGATATGCTCCGAAACGGAAAGAGTCATTTTCCAATGATATAGCCCACGTTATGTTTAGCAATTCGCTTCTAACTCGGCGGAGCCAGCAGGTCAATGACAAGCCGGATACAGACGGTAAAAATCATACGCCGCCTACTCACACCCCAAATTTCGGGGGGATGGCTCCCATTTACACGTGAGACTCTTTCTCGCAGTAGGGAGTCTCGCGAGACGAGAATGAATTCGCCTCCTGGACGTGACCGGAAGTGACTTTTGATCCCTGCGCACCATTATTTAGATGACCGGACATTGCCGAATATTACCGGACATTGCCGAAGTATTCCGGACATTGCCGAAGAAAAAAAGGCAAATTCAATCCCATTGACCTTTGTGACGTCATGGGGTCTTTTATGTAGGGTAGATAATACTTGCTGGGCCGTCACTTCACCGGAAATTACGTCACAGGAAGTGACCCGGATGTGATCTTTGACCCGGACTACAGAAAGGCCATCTTTGGTCCCTAAAGGCTAAATTGACCCGCATTGATCTTTGTTCATTTAAAAGGCACCAATTTGACCTCTGTGATGTCACTTCCGGTTCCAGTCACGTGACCGGAAGTGATCTCGGCCCCTGCGCACCATTTGCATCCGGTATTGTGCGCATGCGCAGGGGGCAAATGTCACTTCCGGCCACATGACTGGAATCGGAAGTGACGTCACAGAGGTCAAATTGGTGCCTTTAAGTGCAGAAAGGTCAATGCGGGTCAATTAGGCCTTTATATACTACTGTCTCCACATCCTAACAGATTTTCCTAAATAGCCAAATCAGCAGTATTCATACATGCACTGATACTGATGTATACAATGATCAGAGAATTTCAGCTCAGTCTCTCATGATGGCGGCACAATGCAGTCACAAGTTCCCTCTGGCGGCAGGGGGAGATAATGCGCTAAAGCGCTCAGAACAGCAATCAACCTGTATCGTTAATCTCAAACCTAATATTATGCTAATGTATTACAATACATTTATTAAGCCACTGACACCGATTAATCGTTATGTATACAATGACCTGAAAGTTATCACAAGTATAAACTTGAGTACGTCCTATAGAAATCGGAGAAGAAAATGTTGGTGTTCAAAGAAGCCATAAACATACCTCGTCGAGATATCCCCAGAAATTCTTTTTCCGGTCCGGTAAGTTTCCACCCAGCGACATTGCAGCGTTTCTGCTGCAACTTGCTTTCTCTGGGGAAATACATATAGGAATATTATTGCAAATAATGATATTTATGTGAGTAGCATGTTTACGACTCTTTATTAACTTGTATACTCAATTCTGAACAAGTGGAGTTATTTTCCACACATGAAGAGGGATGGCTGGACAACGTCACAGATGACGAAACCGTGCGCGTGCTGCCATAACAACGTTTGTCACCAGCGTCGGGGCTGGGGCCTGTTTTTGTATCGGGTATTGAGGTAGACGTTCCTTCTCCGTTCTAAAAATAATCACGGTTTGTATGATTTAGAGTGCTTCTATGTCATATGGTATCTGTTGTTCTCGTACTAGGACACTCTTTTATCGCCCGCCTAGACCGCTTTGTTTCCTCGAACCCGCGACCGTGGCTAAATTTAGGGCTTGATGGTACGGTTATTCAAACGGTTTTCCACCGCTTGTCCGGTGCAACTGTACGCCTGGGGCCAAGATCAATTTAGCCTGAACTACATGCCGTCACTTCATACTGCCCTGATGCAATGTTTTTACAGTTGAGGGGTAACGATCTATCACAGCCCGTTTGTAACCCTCAGTTACTTGCTCGTGATATATTATCTTTTGCAGAATTTTTAATACAGTCGTATAATGTCCGCTGTGTAATTGTTGGCCAACTTCTGCCACGTTTTTTCCAATCGTGTACCCACTGACTATATCACTCATTTGAATGCGCTAATCATGTTGCAGAAACGAACATTGCGAGTGATAACTTTATCTAAAAAGCTAGACCATACCTTATCATTATTTATAAAATTGAAAATTCTACAGCTACCCAAATTAAATATGTGCGCATGTCTGTTGTTGGTGCATAAATTTATGCACCACCCAAAATTACTACCTATAAGTTTTCAAACTTATTTTACGAAACAATCCGATATACACCATTACCAAACTAGAAGCCAAAATTTGAACCTTTATCGACCTATCTATAAATCCAACTTGTCATATTATACCACAAAAACGACAGTACCTCGAGAATGGAACAAACTACCTCCTCTGATCAAATGTGTCGAATCCACCTCTTTATTCAAATCCAAGCTAAAAACATATCTACTAGAAATTTGAACCCCATTATCGCAACTAAGGATGTAAAGGTAAAATTATTTTAACAAGTCAATAGAGAGCTAATATTATTCACTAACCACCATATATTATAAAGTAAAGTAGAAATGTGCATTATAAATATATATATATATAGATTGATAAATAACAGTTGAATACCTGCCCAGGATAATATATAGAAAATAAAATAAAATAAAATGACACTGACAGCTGGAATTCGTCGTTACCGGTTTCACCACATCATCGGTGGCTCATCAGACGTTTAATGACTTTGAATTTAACGTTCATACGATATATTCCAAATTTACAGCGCTACGTCATACACTGACGTCATATCGAATAGAATATTTTTCCAACGTTGAGCCATGACGCGTAGCGTCATGCTATGTTTGAATTAAAGCGTGACGTCATAATTTTGACTGTCCGCTCTATTTTACGTTTAACGTCATAATACACATTTTGCAATAACAGTTTGACTAGACGTGAACTACACAATAAATATATCAATTTGGTAATTCATTTAAGACGCAATTATATTTCTTTCGAAATAATGTTTCCTTCTGTATTCTGAAGTCTTTGTCATTTTTCAATACTTTGTAAAATGGAAATATGGTAAATTTCCCAGCTCCACATTCGTCAATATGTCTACTTAGACCAATCTGTCGAGTTTCAGGGTCTCGTATCTGTTGTTTATGTACAGTCACTCGATTTCTCAGAATATCTCCAGTTTGTCCCACATAATTTTCACCACAACCAGCGCATGTTATGACATATATCACATTGGTTACTTTGCAGGTCATATTATATTGCACCTCAAAGACCTTATTTGCTCCCTTGAATTTAAATTGCCTGCCTTCTAGTATGTAAGCACAAGTCCCGCATTTGTTTGATCCGCATTTCTTTACTCCATGAACTTCCTCTTCTTCTAAAGTAAAACGCGCCCTCGTTAATAATTTTTTAAGGTTCGGTCCTTGTCTTTTACTATTGATAATTTTAACATCTTTCATACTGTCTTTGATTCGTTGACTGCCGTTGAGCATGGGCAATGTCTCTTTAATGATATTAAATGCGTTCGGGTTATTCGGATTATGCGTCGTAACCAATGGAATAGATTTTGTGTCGGTACGGCTTTCTTTCACAGTTCGAAGTTGCTCCCGTGGAATAGCTTTTGCCCTCTCTATGCCCGATAGTATCAAGTTTTTCGGGTATCCTTGTTTTATCATTGTTGGTATGAGTTCCTTCAGTCTACGATCTTTTAACTCACTGTCATCCACTATGGTACATATTCGCCTTGCTAAATTGTACGGTATTCCCCGTCTCGTATGACCCGGATGACACGAATTGAACGGCAGGTACTGTTTTGTATCTGTTTCCTATGAAAATACGTCCGTTTTCAATTCCGTTTCTTCCCTGTAGACCATAATATCCAGAAACGGAATTTCCCTGTAGTCTTCTTGACAGGTGAAAGAGATATGTCCATTTAATGAGTTAAGTAACTCTTTTAATTGTTCGGCGTTTCCGTTTTTTCGTGGTAAAACAATAAAACAGTCATCCAAGAACCGAAGCCAGTTGGCTATAAAGTAGGTTTTGAAAGAGGATCCATAAATTTCGTTGATTTTGCTGTATAACTTCTCTTCTAAATATGCCATGACAAGGGTGGCATATGTTGGTGCAAACTTTGTACCCATTGCTGTTCCCTTGATTTGGTTGAATATTTTCCCGTTGAAATTGAAGTTATTATTCTTCAAAATTACTTCCGTACTCTTCAAAATGAAATCCTTTGAGAAACGCTTGTCCATGCTACTTGCGTGTTTCTCTATCCAAAATTCAAGGGCTTCTCTTCCTAATTCATGCGATATGTTTGTATACAGACTAGAAACGTCGAAAGTTGCTAATGTTGAATCGGTGTCAATATGTTTTGGTAACTTCTGAAGAAAATCTATGTCGTCCCGCACATAGCTCTTGGCGTTGCTTGTTAAAGGTTTGAGAAGAATATCCATAAAATAACTGAGGCGTTGTGTTGGGCATTCTGGTCCAGCTACAATTGGTCGGAATTTCAAGTCGGTTGGTGCTGTAACTCGGACATATGTTGAACTCTGTTCCTTGATGGCGTTAATAATTATTTGTGATTTATGGATTTTAGGCAATCCATAGAAATTGCTGGTCTTGTTCTCAAAGTTAGTGAGAAAATCTATCTCTTTCTCAGTGAGATGATTCTTAAATTGTTCTGTCAATATCTTCATTTTCTTCATAACTTCTTCATCTTGATTTTTGGGCACTTCTTTGTAGTATTCCTGGTCTTCTAACATTTCTGTAATTTTCCTTGCGTAAAAGTCTTTGTCCATTATAACTACAGCTCCGCCTTTGTCAGCTTCCTTGATAATGATTTTCTTATTATCTTGTAACTGTTTTAAAGCTTCACGTTCTGTTCTGTATATGTTTGACCTCTGTTTAATAGTTTCACTCTCCCAATCGAATTTGTTAATGAAATCCACATAATTATCCAAATGAATATCTCTTCCTCTTCTCGGATTAAATTTCCCTTTATTACTAGCTTTGGATTCTTCTTGGATTTCCTCGGTTTCGTAGAAGTATTCGTGCAAACGTAATTTTCGACAGAATGAAGATACGTCGGTTTTGATATCCTGTAAATTTTGTCCGGGAGTGGGTGCAAATTTCAGTCCTCTTTCCAATAGCTTAATTTGCTCAGTATTAAGAGTTTCTTTGGAAAGATTGATAACTTTTGGTGTGTGGATATCGCGTATCTCTTAATCCACTGAGTTTAATAGTCCATTGTCATGTTGTGATGGTTGCTTCTCTCTAAAAAATCCCCAGTGGCTTGTGATGAATCATATCTCGTTTCTCTTCCCCATGAATAATTACTGTGTTGTCGATGTTTTCTGTTATTGTTGGCTTGGTAATTGTCCCTTTTGTAGTTACGATCGGCGTTGTAGTTGTTGGTTTGGTAATGTTTCCTTTTGTAGTTGCGATCAGCGCTGTATTTGTTGGTTTGGTAATGGTCCCTTTTATAGTTGTGATCGGTGTTGTAGTTGTTTCCATTGAAAACATCTTTGCCTCTAGTGGTTTCGTTTTTCAGAACAGCTGCATACGATGGTCGTCGTCCTCGTTTTCGAATAACGGTTGTGAATTCGTCTTCGGGATTCTGATCATATGTTTCCTCCAGTTGGTCGTACCAGGTCTTCTTTTTTCTCCAAATTTCCATCGAAATTTCTTCCTTGAAATTCTAAATTGGGCGCGTTTTACTTTTAGAAGAAGAGGAAGTTCATGGAGTAAAGAAATGCGGATCAAACAAATGCGGGACTTGTGCTTATATACTAGAAGGCAGGCAATTTAAATTCAAGGGAGCAAATAAGGTCTTTGAGGTGCAATATAATATGACCTGCAAAGTAACCAATGTGATATATGTCATAACATGCGCTGGTTGTGGTGAAAATTATGTGGGACAAACTGGAGATATTCTGAGAAATCGAGTGACTGTACATAAACAACAGATACGAGACCCTGAAACTCGACAGATTGGTCTAAGTAGACATATTGACGAATGTGGAGCTGGGAAATTTACCATATTTCCATTTTACAAAGTATTGAAAAATGACAAAGACTTCAGAATACAGAAGGAAACATTATTTCGAAAGAAATATAATTGCGTCTTAAATGAATTACCAAATTGATATATTTATTGTGTAGTTCACGTCTAGTCAAACTGTTATTGCAAAATGTGTATTATGACGTTAAACGTAAAATAGAGCGGACAGTCAAAATTATGACGTCACGCTTTAATTCAAACATAGCGTCATGGCTCAACGTTGGAAAAATATTCTATTCGATATGACGTCAGTGTATGACGTAGCGCTGTAAATTTGGAATATATCGTATGAACGTTAAATTCAAAGTCATTAAACGTCTGATGAGCCACCGATGATGTGGTGAAACCGGTAACGACGAATTCCAGCTGTCAGTGTCATTTTATTTTATTTTATTTTCTATATATATATATATAGAGAGAAAGAGAGAGAGAGAGAGAAAAACACTACACATAATGTAGAATATGAGCTAAAACTGTATATTATACTGCTAAACCGGTATCGTGGTTTCACCCACTTTTCAATAGCATGATACACGTTTGTAATCTATATATATATATACATAAGTGCTATTCACTTATCTTACAGGGATAGAACAAGCCCCCTGGGGTTTTTATTCCCGCCAATCACTATATTGCGTGGCATGTACATTATATTGTTTGCTCATATTTTGTAATAATTGATACCATATTTTTGTATATACATTTTCATTTGATTGGTGAATACAATTCAGTTCAATCTGTTTATCTGCTCTCAGTTCTAGTTGTCTGGTATGTCATTTCCATATGTTAATTGCCGACGTCATATTGGATACATATTCGACACTATATACCCGGCTCAGAATCCCTCAGTGGTCTGTGCGTATTTATGCTAAGTCAAGATTTGCAGGCTAACAACGTTAAAGAAAGAAAATGGAGAAGAATTTAACGATGAAGAAAGTTGCTTTTGTAATGGCAAGCCGACTCCCGGAAGAATGGACTGGTTCTTACGGCCGAGACTTAGGCTGGGCGAGGGAATTACGCAAAACGAGTTACATTGTAGATGAAGTTATGTGGGATGACCCCAGTGTAGACTGGGAACAGTATGACGGGGCGGTAATTCGCACCGTCCACGATTACGTGTTGCGTATCGAGGAATTTCGTGAGTGGCTGAGAAAACTCCAGGACTTGAGTGTCAAGGTCTTCAACCCTCTAGACGTCACGAAATGGAACCTACATAAATCATACCTCCTCGATTTGCAGAGGGAAGGCGTAACTATTCCAGAAAGCGTGTTCGTGAATCAGCAACAAGCAACAACTGTTAATCTTTGGGAGTTGATGACCACCAAGGGTTTCCAAAAAGCGGTTGTCAAGCCATGCGTCGGCTGTGCAAATCACGACGTGCATCTCGTTGCCATCGAAGAAGCTTCCGATTTTCAAAACAATTTTGTCCAAATAGTGAGCAGAGTGGACGTTATAGTACAAGATTGTGTCGAGGAGGTCACATCTAATGGAGAATGGGGGCTGATTTATTTCGATAGAACGTACAGCCACGCTGTTCTTAAACACCCCGTCCTGGCACATTCCGGGCGTTTCTCATACACGAAGGCGATGTAGTGGGAACAGAACCACCCGCGTCCGTACGGAATTTCTGTGACATAGTATTAACAGCGATCGATGCACCGTTGCTCTTCGGTCCAGTCGACGTGATTCTGAAAAATAACGGCAGTGTGGTGTTAATGGAACTGGGGATCTTGGACCCAATTCTGTACTTTGACAGAGACATAACAGGGAAAGCAGAAGAGAGAGCAGCAGACGCTGTCGATAAATTCCTCGCATAATCTGAAAGGTTCTGTTGTCTCAGATGGATGGTAAATTCAAACTTTCAAGCCGGGGACACGCCACTTATTTGATTTGAACAGTTTACAAAGTTCGACAGCAATTGATTCGTATGTATTGGGAAATACGGCAAAATTTCATCTGGTCAAAAAATAGCATGAACACATATCTCAGCCAGAAATATTTGTTCGTGTGCAGTTGCCCAATTAGTCACCTTGCAGTTTCATGTTCTGAAAAATTCGGAATTCCGCCGAACTCTAGGTTTTTCGAATTAAAGAACTTTTGAAAATTTTAATTTTGAAATGAACTTTTATGAAATGGCAAATCTTTTCATGTTATCGTTTAATTGGTTGTCTGCATAACTGGAATATTAAAATTTGGGAAAGTATCAAAATCTCGAGATTTAATGTTTTGTTGTGAAAAAATTATTTCATGAAACTGGTGAATGAAAATGTGAGTTTTATAAAAATCTACAGGGGTGAAGTCTTGCCTAGTGATCGTGACATGTCTGAATACATCTGCGTATTGTGAACTTCTATTCTGCGAAGATATTATAGATTATGTATTTAACCGAACTGTTCGCTTCTCCCCTACCCGTTGAATGGAATGGCCACACGACTCTTAGCGTCGGCCTAAGTGGAAATAAATAAAAATATCGAAGAATAACTGATGTAATAACTATCACGAAAATTGTGGAGTTTTATCATGGTCAGATGTAAGAAACGGTTCACAGGAAAATGGAGAAAATATTCATGGCGTGTATCTTCTCATTCAAAACAAGTCTTTTTGGCCCAACGTCGGCCAAGTGCTAATTATAGTTACCCACTGGTTCTATTGTCTTACGCCAGTTATTATTTTTATGGCCTCATCCGACTGGCAACGCGATTTGCATGTGCTCATGTGTTCCTGGTCAGATCACCCGGTTGGTAAGTTGGTTATCAACCGGTTGATCTGACTTCGAACACCCACGTCCGTGCCGATGGCTAGGAGTGTATTTTAATACTAAACTCAACTGACAAACCCACATCAATAAACCATGTTCTAAACTATCCAAGAACATTGGGGTTATCAATAATATTAAGGAATGTATCAATAGAAATACCCCTACCACCCTATATTACTCATTATTTTACACCTATGTTACATACTGTAACATAGTATGGGGAAATACTTTTCCAACCCACACTGCTCCTCTCACTGTCCTTTAAAAACGCCTTGTTCGCATTATATGTAAAACTTCGAGACTCGCACATACTGAACCTTTATTCGCACAGCTAGATATGCTAACTGTTGATAAAATCAACGATTACACAATTCTACTTTTAACTCATAAAGTCATACACCATTCCTTCTCGTTACCACTACATCTTCAGAACTACTTTACCAGATTACAACATGTTCATAACTATCCTAACCGACAGAACTACATAAACCTCTACAGACCGTTTTCCCGTACTCAATTGTCATTTTATACCGCTAGACTTAAGGGACTTCGAGTATGGAATAACCTAACTACTGACCTGAAATGTACAACTTCCATATCATTATTCAAGTCACGATTAAAATATCTTTTAATTCGTAAGAATTATCCCTATCATCTCTGATAAATTTCAAGATACCTTCAACTTACTCATCTACACTAATGTATACGCATGTAAATGTTGTGATAATACCTGCTCATGTTAATGTAATATGTCACATGTATAGTAGTTACTATAGTTATTGTATACATGTAATATTATCTTTGTATATATGTTACATTAATCTTTTACAAACAATAACCGATGTCTCATAACTTCACCTTAACTATATATAAATATTTATTTTCATATAATCGTGCAAAATTTTATATTTAATATATTTCCGGGATATAATAAGCCCCTAGTGGTTTTATTCCCGCCATCCGCAGCACTATATCTTTTATCATTGAATTGTACATTGTTTTTTTATATTGCTGTTATATGGTGAATAAATCAAATCAAATCAAAAACATCAAATCAAATCTGAATCAAGAAAAACACATGTATTAAAATATGCGGTACATTTATTAATGTTAGAAAACGCAGTACATTTATTAAGCTATAACATGTTATAACATTATTAAGCTATGGGGGAGTAATATATTTACAAAACCTTTATTTACATGGCAGATATACAGGACACTATAATGATGAGATGAGTCATTTGCATATATCTGTACCAGCTGCTGCTAGGAGTTGAAACAGGAGTTGTCTCCTATATTCCGATTTCATCTGCAAAAGTTTTCGCTTTCATAGAAATAATATCTCCAAACTTCCAATTCAGTGATATTTAATGTCCTGTGAAACACTATTTTTCATATAGACAGTTTTGATGAAGAAATGTGTCTCATTACTGTGGACACTACGGCATGTATGCGGTATTTGTTTTATCCGGAATCTGGTTGTTGGAAATCATTATCTTACCTTTTAAAGATACTTTTCGTAGAAAGTTAGATTTTGTGTACACACTAATCCTACGTAAAATAACCATTGAGCACGCCTATGAAAACTTCATTTCTATTCCTTTTGCACTACCCTAATTGACTATCAACAAAGATTATACTGTTGAAAACATATTTCAAACTTTCACAACCTTTCTCCCATTTCTTGAATAAACTCGTTCACTGATGCTCCCGTCTCGGTTGTAATCGTGCCAATGTCAGTGAACGAGTTTATGTGGTCTCTCAAATAGGGAGTGATACTGTCAGCTGTGTGGAAATTACGCGAATATTTCTATTTGTGTCGCTTTCTTAATCGATTTCACGTAGGAAACAACAGTTGAATTTGATTAAATTTAATGTCATATAATTGTAGAATTTTCAAGATGGTGAGATGAGTTGAATTTCCACTTTTAATCACTTGAAGGCACGACAGTGAATGTGAGAAAATAACATATTTTTTCCTTCTAGTGGACCAAATACCTTCTAAAGCTGATAATAGAGCTTTCGCCTCTGCATTGAATATGAAACTTTTACCTGGTAGACGATAAGTTTTAGCTTTGGAACTAAAGATAGTAGCACATGCTACTCTCTCGCCATCTTCAGAACCATCTGTGTAAATAGCCTGATGTGATCTGTATTTCTCTGTTAGTAGACTAAATTCTTGTGTATACACGAGCTGGCTCGTGTCTGCCTTTTTATATTTTGTCATTGAAATATCTACTTCTGGTTTGGCTAACTGCCATGGTGGAATTGGCAAGAGCTCGTTAGGTAAACTTTGACTAAGGGACCGTTCGAAATTTATCTTGGGGCGGGGGGAGGGGGCAGCTGATGACCCTAAGTTATGTGTGACCCCCCTCATTTGGCTGGAAGGTTACCAGTAACTCCCTCACCTGACATCATATTTATCAATGACCCCCCCCCCCTTCCGCCCCTATCTCCCTATAGTAAAACACACCCAACTCCAACATAGCCAGGGGCACTAAATGATGCCGTGTGGAATTATATTAACACCGATTGAAAACGAGTTAATAATACGCAGAGCTATTCGTTGATAAAGTGATTCGCGGTATGGTATTATACATATGAAAAAGTGGCAGGGAACGTGACACAGTTTTGCCCTACGGGGTAACTGCGAGGAACTCGGAGGTTAAATTCTGTATGGCGTATTTATTCGCATTCACCGGTGTGATGTAAAATTATGTCATTCTGCATCATGATAATAGATAATACTACATACAACCACTCGGGTAAACAATGAGGTTATGTTTGTTACACTGACATAGAGATAAACTTAAAAAAATACGGACGAATCCGACATGATTAATTTCCTGCAATAATCATGTCGGCCTCTCCACAAAAACTCTGCAAAAAATAGACTGCGTTTTATATGTTATAAAATTATTGCTACATCATAGATATTAGCAGAAAAAGTGTGGCATCGTGTAACTTCTTATGTTAGTTTGATGTGACGTTACCTACTTGTTACGTCACTGCATGTGGCGTCATAACGGCTGGAATTTAGACAAAATGGCATGTTCGCCTAAAACTTGCTCAGAATTACTCAAATTATCATGAATTACATAGTTATTCTATTACCAATGGAATTTGGCTTATTTGACCTCCACGAAAAAATAACAGGTTGTCACCAAAGGGTAAGGTAAAGATGTGTATTACTTGACCTGAGGGGGGAGGGGGGTGGCACTTTCCGTTTTTTCTCCGGAACGACAAAAAAAGAGTGCTGAAACTCCGTGACATTTTAGATTATCATATTGGGGTCAATTTAATCCTATTTGCATGACTCTACGAGCAGAGGATCAGGGGTAAATTCAAAATGGCGGCCATGTGGGGTACCAGAAACGTGATGTTTTCGACATATTTCTTCAAAAATTTTGCTTTTCTGCATGGAAAGGTGGGTAAAACTACTTTATTTCATATCAGATTATTTTTTACTAATTTATCATGCAGTTTTTGTGAAGAAAAATCAAAAACAAAAATTCTGACCGAAAAATCGTCCAAAAACGCTCTTTTTGAAAATGACGTCACAGTGACGTCATTATGGCGACCATCTTGGATGTTTTACATTTTCTTGAAGAGCTTGCCGCAAAGATATAGTGTGGTAAGTTTCAGCCCTCTAGCCTTAGCGATATAGCGAAAATATATGGGGGGGATGCACTTTCCGCACACCCCCCCACCCCCCCACCCCACCCCTCAGGTCGCGATACACCCCAAATCGCCCAGGCCAGATAGGGTAGTAAAAGAAAATAGAATATCTGCCTTTTACTGCAAAGATATGCAATTATCGTGACAATAACGTAAAAAACATGAATAGCGCGCACCGTCACCGATGAATAACGCGCACCATTAGTGGGCGTGTCTTTTTAGCTGTTTCTGCTGAGACTTGCGTTCGTCATTTGTCTATCTGCTCTCAGTTCTAATTGTCTGGTATGTCCTTTCCATATGTTAATTGCTGACTTCGTATTGGATACATATTCGACACTATATGCACGGCTCAGAAGCTTTCAGTGGTCTGTGCGTGTTTATGCTAACAATCACGATTTCCAGGCTAACAACGTTAAAGAAAGAAAATGCAGAAGAATTTAACGATGAATAAAGTTGCTTTTGTAATGACAAGCCAACTTCTGGAAGAATGGACTTTTTATACGGCCGAGACTTAGACTGGACGAGGGAATAACGCAAAATTACTTTACGAAACAATCCGATATACACCGTTACCAAACTAGAAGCCAAAATTTGAACCTTTACCGACCTATCTACATGTATAAATCCAACTTGTCATATTATACCACAAAAACGACAGAACCTCGAGAATGGAACAAACTACCTCCTCTGATCAAATGTGTCGAATCCACCTCTTTATTCAAATCCAAGTTAAAAACATATCTACTAGAAATTTGAACCCCATTATCGCAACTAAGGATGTAAAGGTAAAATTATTTTAATAAGTCAATAGAGAGCTAATACTATTCACTAATCACCATATATTGTAACGTAAAGTAGAAATGTGTATTATAAACTATACAGAGAAACTGTGGGAGGAATCCCTCCAGATGACGTCGTTGGACCTAGTAAAACATACAAAAATAAGCCTACAACGGAAAAGCCAGCAACTGCGAAAACAGATTCAGACATTTTGGACTATATTACGACAGACGACACAAGATTCAATAGCTGGTGATTTGAAACAAAGGCTACACCTCCACGCCACTTCGATTGGTAAGAACCTGGAAGCTAAGAAACTTATAAAGTGGGCAAAGTTTACAGATATACAGTGGATAGATTCTGACAACAACGGAAACAGGGTCCGACGTCGCCGGTCAAAAAAATCAACGTTGATTTAAGAACGATATTTGCACTCGAAGACATACACAAGTATCCAATCATACTAGTAGTCACAACAATGACACCCCGGGTTATATAAACCTCACAAACAGGGAATTTACTAACTCTGAAAAGACGCTCCTTATGAAAGGTCTTAAATTCTGTCCAACACCTAATAGATTAGATTGACTAGACCGCCAGAATGACCTTGACGGTTTTTACCGTAGACTTCGTCTTCTAGACGCTTTCCATGATGATGAGGGTAACAATATCTCACCACCCGGTTCTGACATCAATAATTATGGGTTCAAACCCCGAGCACTTGGACACCGAAACCGGGCAGAAATACTCACCTGAAAACTTTCATTTCGGCCATCCAAAGTGACGTTCAAAAACATGTGCCGCCCAAGTTTGTTAAGCAAAACCTATCTTTTGAAGAAAAGCAAACACTTCGATCCCTCAGCAATGATCACAATTTAACCATCAAACCGGAAGACAAGTGATCTTCATTTGTCTTACAAGAGACAGACTAATATATCTCTAATTTCAACCCATATAAGGGAGTGAGTAAGTGAGTGAATAGGGTTTAACGTCGCTTTCAACATTTTTTCAGCTATATCACGACGGGGAAGGGAAGGGAGTGGAGGGGCAGGGGCAGGGGTACCTACTTGTAACAGAACAGATCTAATGCTGCCATTTTATAGTGTTGTCCCACTGAAATATCATGCCGTAGGCAGACATGACACCCCACTCAGTCACATTATACTGACACCGAGCGAACCAATCCTTGTTCTATCCTCTTAATGCTGAGCTTAAGCGAGGGAGCAACAAGTTCCATTTTTCAAGTCTTAGGTATGACCCGGCCTGGGATCGAACCCAGTACCTACCGCTTACGAGGCCGACGCTCTAACCATTAGACCACCGCAGTGCGGTCGCATATAAGGGAAGTGAGAAGCGGTGCCGACATACTGACAGAGTCACATTACTTCACAGTATAGTCCTCTGGTTAACCTATTCCAAAGCACATACCACGAATCTAACGATTCGTGATATGTGTTGTATCTCAGGTACGCTTTTCCTGTACCTGTTCATGTGGCAATTTGGATGACATGACCACACGGCCCCTGGCACCAGCATAAGCGGTATTAGATACAAATCTACAGAGCTATGATGGAAATGCTCTGACAACTCGTATATTGGTAACTGGTGAACTGTGTCGCTGTGACAACTCGTGCACTGGGGATTAGTGAGCTGTATCGCCGTGAGATGAAATGACGGCATTAACACAAAAGACTAGTCTGTAAGGCCCGATGTCGACCCGGCATCAATTTTCCATAATGCCCACATATATTAAAGACCAAAAGGTCTGTACAGGGGGCGGGCCTAGGGTACGAAACGTCCACCAGCAGAGTCTCGCCATATACAGGTAAAAATTACAACTCATATAAGGGAAGTGGGAAGAGTTGCCGACATACTGACAGAGTCACGTGACTTCACAGTATAGTCTTCTGGTTAACCTATTCTAAAGCACGCACCAAGAAACTAATGATGGGTGATATGTGTTGTATCTCAGGTACGCTTTTATTGTACCTGTTCATGTGGCAACTTGGATGGCATGATCACACTGCCCCTAGCACCGGCACAATCAGCATTAGATACAAATCTACAGAGCTATGATGGAAATGCTCTGACAACTCGTATATTTGTAGTTGGTGAGCTGCGTCGCTGTGACAACTCTTAAACTGGGGATTGGTGAGCTCTATCGTCATGAGATGAAAATGACGCCATTAACACAAAAGGCTAGTCTGTAAGGCCCGATGTCGACCCAGCTTCAACTTCCTACAATGCCAACATATATCAAAGACCAAAAAGCCTGTACAGGGGGTGGGCCTCGGGGACGAAACGTTCGCCGGCAGAATCTAGCCATATACAGGTAAAAATTACAGCGCATATAAGAGAAGTGATGCCGACATACTGACGGAGTCACATTACTTCACAGTATAGTCTTCTGGTTAACCTATTCTAAAGCACACACCAAGAATCTAACGATTCGCGATATGTGTTGTATCTCAGGTACGATTTTATTGTACCTGTTCATGTGGCAACTTGGATGACATGACCACAGTGCCCCTAGCACCAGCAAAAGCGCTATTAGATACAAATCTACAGAGCTATGATGGAAATGCTCTGACAACTCGTATATTGGTAATTGGTGAGCTGTGTCGCTGTGACAACTCGTACACTGGGGATTGATATCGTCGTCAGATGTAAATGACGGCATTAAATCAAAAGACTAGTTTGTAAGGGCCGATGTCGACCCAGTACCAATTTCCCACAATGTCAGCATATATCAAAGACCAAATGGTCTGTACATGGGGCGAGCCTCGGGGACGAAACGTCCACCAGCAAAATCTCGGCATATACAGGTAAAAATTACAACGCATATAAGGGAAGTGGAAAAAGGTGCCGACATACTGACAGTCACATGACTTCACAGTATAGTCTTCTGGTTAACCTATTCTAAAGCACATACCAAGAATCTAACGATTCGTGATATGTGTTGTATCTAAGGTACGCTTTTATTGTACCTGTTCATGTGACAACTTGGATGACATGACCACACGGCCCCTAGCACCGGCATAAGCGGCTTAAGATACAAATCAACAGAGCTATGATGGAAATTCTCCGACAACTCGTATATTGGTAATTGGTGAGCTGTGTCGCTGCGACAACTCGTACACTGGGGATTGGTGAGCTGTATCGTCGTCAGATGGAATGACAGTATTAACACAAAAGACTAGTCTGTAATTGCAAGCGTCTGGTCCGTCATTCATAATTCAGCCGTCGTCCATTTGAGAATATCCGCGTCCATAATCCAAAGACCCATTCCATATTCCATATAGCAGTATTAGCACCAAATTCAAAAAGACAATCATAGTATACATAAACATAGGCTTGTTTCCTGCAAGAGATAAGCGGTCAACAGTTTTCAATGATGCCGACAAGACATCATGATGTTCCAAAAGTATCAAATCCGTATTGCTGTTCAGTATTCTTAATCTATGATATTCGTTGTAAAGTCGTCATCTAAAGAATGATGTATCTCAGTCACGCTTTGATTGTGTCTGTTCATATGAGTACCACGAGGATCTGGAATACATGGGTTCATACGGCCCCTATCCCCGGGTTCAGCGGAATTAGACACAAGTTACGAAACGTAACGCAATAGACCTTGCACGCTACGCTCGTATTTTGCTATCAGCATGCGATATGTATCGCCAAATTTGAGAAACTTTGAGTGGAGGCGCTTGCTGGTGTAACCCTGTTTTATACGTTTCTGCAACAATGTTTTGTGACGTTGATTAAAATCGTCACATTTAACACAGGATCTAGCAAATGCTACTAGGCGTGATATGTATACGCCATATGCAGTTCCCACTGGAATATTACTGTCCAGAAAGGGATAGTTTACGATGTCGAAATTGTAATCATCTCTTTTGTAATACAGTCGACGAGAGAGAATGCCCGCTTCATTTTTATAGAGATATATGTCTAAATATGATGTGCCTGTAGGGTTATCTGTAGTTTCCTTCAACTCCAGTGAAGGTGGATATATATCCTTCGCTGCGTCATATATATAGCGATTATCCACAGGGAGAAGATCGTATATATAGCGTTTGGTGAACGAGAAGGAACGGGCTTTGAATGGATCGGTTTTGAAAGCGCCTGCATATAGTCATATTCATAAGAGGACAGATATAGGTCAGCCAATAAGGGTGCACAATTACTACCCATTGGAATACCTATGTCCAATGGAGTTGATGGGACCACGGTAAACAGGCTTTCGAAACCTTTATGGATTCTTTGAACCGTATGTATCCAAGTGAGCTAGAATTCACTTTGAATGCAGCAACAGTAGGCTTAATTTTAGAATAGGCCCGATGTCGACCAAGTATCAACTTCCCACAATGCCAACATATACCAAAGAACAAAAGGTCTGTACAGGGGACGGGCCTCGGGGACGAAACGTCCACAAGCAGAATCTCGCCATATACAGGTAAAAATTACAATGCATCTACAGAGCTATGATGGAAATGCTCTGACAACTCGAATATTGGTAATTGATGAGCTGTGTCGCAGTGACAACTCGTACACTGGAGATTGGTGAGCTGTATCGTCGCAGATGAAAATGACGGCATTAACACAAAAGACAAGTCGGTAAGGCCCGATGTCAATCCAGCATCAACTTCCCACAATGCCAACATATATCAAATAAGGTCTGTACAGGGGAGGGGGGGTAGGCCTCGTGGACGAAACGTCCACAAGCAGAATCTCCTCATATACAGATACGAGAGATCCTGAAGGATCTTGGCGCTCACCATTGTCCGATAATTGTGAACTAATGACAAGAGGATCTGTTTGTCCATTGCTACTAAGAAAAAACGATTGATTTGTAATTTTGTTTACAGATTTTCGAGTCTAAGCGAAAAAGATCGAAAAAGAGACACGGAAAAACCCCAAGATATAATCTAAGTTTCAGGAGTTTCAAGATTTCTAGAAACTCTACTTATGTCGGTTGTTATAATAAAAGAGAAATGAGCAAAGTTAGTCTGAAAGTGAATGTACATGTACGGAGGATCCTTCGTCTTCGTTTTGTAGTATTTTCTTATTATTTATTTTTTTGCAAGTGTCATCATTGGGTACTGGAAGCGAAGACAAAACTCTTTGACACTTTGGCATGGGCTATGAAACATATTTAAGATTTTATAATTAGGAACGAATACTAATTCTGTTCTGTTTATTGGGCTAGTTTGAGATATCTCTTTTGAGATACCATACTCGAAATAGTAAGATGGTACAATACTTAATACTGAAAGGATCCGGTCTGCGCAGTAATGTTGAAACTTCGAAAGTGCCTGAATCCTGATTATCTCCCTAGGATCGAAACATGCAGTAGTCTACAGTTGTCGAGTTGTGACGAAAGGGTGGGGCAGTTCACTTGCAACTGCATGGACTAAAGAAAACTGATTTAAAATTTGAAGAAATACATTTTAGTTCCGAATTATTTGAACTCCTTGATAGGAAAGGTGAAGGTATGGATATTCTCTATAGTCAATATAGAGAATATGCCCCACCGTTTGATCCGCCGACTCTTGTGATGCACCATCACAACTCGGGAATACCGTACTAAATTGAAGCGTAACTTGGATTTTCGAATCGGACCAAAAAAGGCATCTTACACAACTAGGGGAACCTGTGCACCAAATTTGAGAAAGATCCATGCAGTACTTCATGAGAAATGACGATAAAGTTTCATGAGGAAATCCATATTGGATTTTCGAATCGGACCAGAACAGGTATCTTGCACAATTAGACCCCAAGGGAAACCTGTGTACCAAATTTGAGAAAGATCCATGCAATGGTTTCTGAGAAATCGCGATAACAAGGTTTCATGGGGAAGTCCAAGATGGCTGCCTTGTGGCCATATTGGATTTTCGAATCGGACCAACAAAGATATCTTGCTTATTTAAACCCCAAGGGGAACCTGTGTACCAAATTTGGGAAAGATCCATGAAGTAGTTCCTGAAAAATCGCGATAACAAAGTTCCATGGGGAAATCCAAGATGGCTGCCTTGTGGTCATATTGGATTTTCGAATCGGACCAGAAAAGGTATCTTGCACAACTAGACCCCAAGGGAACCTGTGTACCAAATTTAAGGAAGATCCATGCAGTAGTTCCTGAGAAATCGCGATAACAAGGTTTCATGGGGAAACCCAAGATGGCTGCCTGGTGGCCATATTTGATTTTCAAATCGGACCAGAAAGATATCTTTCACAACTAGACCCCAAGGGGAACCTGTGTACCAAATTTGAGAAAGATTCATGCAGTAGTTCCTGAGAAATCGCGATAGCAAGATTTCATGGGGAAATCCAAGATGGCTGCGTGATGGCCATATTGGATTCTCGAATCGGAGCAGAAAAGGTATCTTGCAGAACTAGACCCCAAGGGGAACCTGTGTACCAAATTTGAGAAAGATCCATAAAGTAGTTCCTGAGAAATCGCGATAAAAAGGATTGTTTACGGACGGATGACGGACGACGGACGACGGACGGACCACGGACGAAAAGCGATTTGAACAATTTTAAAAAATTACAACGCATATAAAGGAAGTGGGAAGTGGTACCGAACATACTGATAGAGTCACATGACTTCACAGTATAGTCTTCTGGTTAACCTATTCTAAAGCACATACCAGGAATCTAACGATTCGTGATAAATGTTGCATATCAGGTACACTTTTATTGTAACTGTTCATGTGGCAACTTGGATGACATGACCACACGACCTATAGCACCGACATCATTAGATACAAATCTACAGAGCTATGATGGAAATGCTCTGACAACTCGTATATTGCTAATTGGCGAGCTGTGTCGCTGTGACAACTCGTACACTAGGAATCGGTGAGCTGTATCATTGTCAGATGAAAATGACGGCACTAACACAAAAGACTAGTCTGTAAAGCCCGAAGAATACTAAATTCTACAGACCAGAGGCTGCCGATCCTACCAATGGACATGTTAAGCGTATTCAGAACATTGTGAAGAAGATGACATCAGAAGGAGATATCTATAAAATGACAGCTTCTTTTCTCATCCCGGATAATCCCAAAGTCTAGCGGTTTTATACCCTACCAAAAACACACAAGCCCAATCTAACTGAGAAGTGGAATGTACCTATTCGAACAGTTATCTCAGGCAATGGTTCGGTCATTGAGAAATTGTCCGCCCTTGTTGACTGTTATATCAACCCACCAATGCAAAACTTAAAATCATACATGTACATACGAGATACGTCACATTTACTTGAAAAAATTCGAGAGATAAACAACAACGACCCGTTGCCTCAAGAAACAGCTATGTTTTCTATTGACGTTAAGGTTATGTACCCCAGCATGCCTCAGCATTTGGGTATCCAGGGCATTATGAGAGCTCTGGATGCTAGACCGCCTGAGAACCTTCAGCCCTCGACTGATAATCTTGTGGAGCGTGTAAAAATTTGTTTGGAATGCAGTAGCTTTGAATTCAATTCCAGCATATACAGCCAGGTTCAGGGTACCTGCATTGGGCCTAAAATATCTCCAGCCTATGCTTGTTTAGGGATGGGCGAAGTAGAAAATAGGACGGAAAACGAGTTTGTCATCCGCCGTAAAGTTTGGGTCAGGTATATTGATGATGTTTAGTGTTCATGGGACCACGGTAAATAGGCTTTCGAAACCATTATGGATTCTTTGAACCGTATGTATCCAAGTGAACTAGAATTCACTTTGAATACAGCAACAGTAGGCTTAATTTTCTGGACACGACCCTTAGCATCGTGGAGGGATCTATAGAAAGTGAATTATGCGTTAAGCCGACCAACCAACAAATGTACCTTAGATACGACTCCTACCATCCATCCCATTGTAAGGATAGTATCCCGTTCAGTCAGGAGCTCCGCTTTAAACGCATTTGCTCTTCATCCAATGTTTCTATTCGGCACCTGGATGATTTGAGAATAAATTGCGCGGTAGGGGGTATCCAGCCGACATTGTTGAAAAGCAGATCTTTAAAGTTAACAGTACACCGGGGGAACAATTACTCAATCCCAGGCCACAAGGAATACATCGAAAAACGATAAAGCCCCCCCCCCCCCCTTGTAGTTTCTTGGAACCCCTCTTCCATCCCTAACTAAAATCATTGCCAAGCATCTCTCGATCCTTCAGTTGTCACCGAAATTTAAAAACAATATATTGCCTACAGCCCCCAAAGTTGTGCTTAGACAGCCACCAAGCCTTAAATACCTACTGGTTAAGGCTAAAGTTCAACAGCAACAAGAGTTTCGAAATAGCTTTATCAGCAAACCCGGCTGTTATAAACAGCACACTACTCGCTGTTTTACTTGTGAGTCCCTTAAAGAACACTCGTCTTTTCTGTTACAGGCCGCAAATATGTTATTCGAGAAAAAATCACTTGTGTTTCTGAGAATTTAATTTATCTCATTACATATAAAAAGTGCAACATGCAATATGTCGGACAGACGGGCAACAAGCTCAAGACTCGTCACGCCGGCCATTGTGCTGAGATACGTAGAGGTGACATGTTCACGAGTCCGGTTGTGGCTATCACAACCTGTGTTTGCAAGGCATCGAAATTGTGAAAAACAGAACAAAGATTGGCGGGGGGAAAACGTGAACTCTTTTGGCAATACGAACTGCGTAGCTTCTACCCCCACGGAGTTAACAAGCGTGATGTCAGAGATAGGACTGGGAAAACGAATAGAGTAACAAAATGCATTCGTACTATTTAAGTGAGCTTTCATCATATTAGCGTACATGTAGGTACTCTTTATGCCTTTTGTTTCTTTCTAAATAGCCAGCCGACGTCTATTTTGACGTGTTGTTTCTCTTGTCGAGAACTGTTTTAAATGCTTTGTTTCCCTTTACGACTACGCCGTGAACTGTTTTAAATGCTTTGTTTTCCATAACTACCATGATTATTTAAGTCTGCTCACTCTGTATTTGGTGCCATGGAGGAAGATATATCAAAAAATTGCATCGAAAAACAATAGAAAACAAGAATGACTACAAGTCTTCTATTTCATATGATACAGGCACACCGAAGACCACAGACGAGTTGGACAAGACCTGAAACAGAAGACGGATGGCGATTACAAGAATACCAATAGCGCCTTGAGTGACAACGCCGCACAGCAAGAACATCCAGAATCAGAATACTCGACCCTAGACCACACCAGACACGCTACCCCTTAGATGTCACCGAACTGACGCTTCAACACAGAATATGGTCCTTTGACTTTCACGCAATATAGGACGTAGACCTGCCGTTCTGTACCCCAATACACACTTCAAGCAATTGTTACAGGCACAGATTTCTGGAAGGACCCACCCTGCTCCCAAGGGCGTCGTTAGGGAAGTCGTCTCAAAGAATCCTGAAGACGTCCTGGTTCACCCAGTTTTTTCTGGACGGCTTTGTGCGCACTATGGGGTACCAAGACAAAGGAATCATCCACGCGATTATAACACATATTTATCAGTATAACTTAGCCAATAACAGACTTAACGACTTGTACATAGCGACTCTTCTCTACTAGTATTTATATTTCTTCATTGTTACTGTTATTCATTATTTAATTATTTATTTTAATATCTGGCGCTGCAAAAGAACTTAAATTAACGAAGAAATATCCGTGAGATTTAAATAAAACATTGAGTTGATGGGCTGCGAAATCCGTATGAGAAGCGGCCCTTAAACTACGATTCCAATCAATCAATTTGGTACCATATAGCTACTGTAGAAGGCTCGGTTAAACCTCGTCGAAACGTTAAGCATGTAAGAATATAGTTTTATCCACCACCTGGACAGCGTTGTGAATTTATTGCCGCCATGTATATAATATATATATATGTCTAGGGAGAAAAATGAAAATCGTCTATCTGAAGATGCGGAAAAGGTTAGATCTGAATGGAAACGACTGAAAAACATTAGAAAAATGGCCTATTACAATATGATCAGGTCAGATGGTATTAAAGAGATATATAATTCGTTCTTAGAACAACGGCCACCTTATATACCACGGATGTTCCGACAGAAGACAATTCCTGGTGAAACGGCTACTCAAATGACACTACGAAATAATGTTAACGTGGAAAAATTGAAAATGGAAATCAGTCGACTAGGGAACATGTCGACAAGCAAGCCGGAATTTTGGAGAGTGTCGACTGTTCTATAGAAGAAATTCTACAAAGGATGGCCGATATATCTGTTCGCGAAAAACTGAGGGAAATATGGCTACTGGAGATGTATGAAGAGGAGCAGCGATCCATTGTCATGTGGACTAAGAAAGAAGTATGGTTAAAACATCTGCCATGTTCTGAACAGAACGAAGATATTAACCCGACCAAAGAGTCGAAAGAAAAGACAAAGCGATCAACAAAGAGACGCGACGTGAGTGACTCAAAATTTAGTGAAATGTCGGACAAAAACTTTCAAACTGACAATATGGATTCAAGAAACAAACAATCATATGCAGAAGTAAAAAAACGGCCGGCAAAGACACAAGGTAATATTGGTAAAAATGCATGAAACTTGAATGAACCAATCAACGCTGAGCAGAGTTATACTCCTAATCGGTTTATGTGTTCTAAACTAAATTTCTGGAGAAACATGTGACATGTGACCGGACCAACAGCACAGACTGCGTCAAACAGAGGACCTCAGAATAAAAGAGAAAGGCATAATTATAAAAGTCGAAATGTACGTGCTGAAAATATGGACAAAAATAAGATTTTTTTTCTCCCTAAAGGCGTTTGACGGACGATAAACTAAAAATAATTCACAGTAGATCCAGTATTACAGACTTTATTGTTCATTTCCGAAGGACTTTTACAAAGGCGGTACTAAGACTAGAGGGCTGGACAGACCTTTCGCCATGTGACTTTAATACACGACACTAATGCCCCACAGGGGTCGAATTATTTGTCTTAATTATAAAATAAAGCCAAAAGTTAAACTGTGCTAAGTTGTAACATGTTGTGGTCATATGCTATGTTACCAGACCATGTTTGGCCTGGTAACCGCGACTTTATATGCTCGTTTGAATGTAATATTTAGTTCTAGAATAATAGACAGGGTCAATTTTCGAGAAAAGTGAACCATGGAAGCAGTTTTTGTTAATGGCCGGCAATGGTGCTTACTAGACGTATTTTGGTGTGGTGAATCCGAATTAAGTGTTTGCCGGGCACGATTCTGATATTTTAACCCTCTAATCTTAAATTCAAAATGGCGGTCGTTTTTCAGCATTTTATTTTGACTTGGGTAACTAAATTTTGAAGTTGTCAATAAAAATCAGCCACAACATCTCTTTATCCGTAGTAATTGGATATTCCAGACAGCATCGATGATAAACAGGCTGTAAACATTTATTTCTGAATTGTTTTTAACCCCCTTCCATGTGGATTTAACCCCTTTACATGATAACAACTGTCAACTTTTGCATATTGGATACATGGATATCGTTGCAACGCAAAACCTATTACTACTCTATTTGTAGTGCTTATGCAAGAGTCAGTAAAACTTATCCATGCATTTGATATTCATTTCAGAATATAACAGTTGAGATTCCCTAATTGCCCATGACAAAGAGATAATTTCACGCTATGAGTAAGCAATATATGTGTTTTCAGTTGCGGCTGATGATACTGCATTTTTGGATTTGTGGTATTAATGTACCGCAAGTATTGTTTGAATTGTCGTATTTATGTAATGTAGCAAGGCCTAGTTCACAAGCATAACAGCCCTAATTTACCATTACAGAAATGATAAATAACCGCTAACATGGAAGATTTACCCCATCTCATGGTTCGGAAGAGGTCGGCTCCACAGGTGTATGAACAGTGCATCATATGTCAAGAAAACAAGCATCAAAAGCTTCTGACACCTACGCAAGACGGATTGCAGACAATCAATGAAGTGCGACAGGTCCGACTAAAGTTGCGGAATGACAACTTCAGGGCAGCCACTGAGCGGCTCAATCATGTTTTCTCCCAGATCCCACCTCCATCAATTTGTTGGCACAATGGTTGTCGTTCCTCTTACACTAGCAAAGAGAAAATCGAGCGACTAAAAAGACTTGATGACAAAGCACAGTTTCTGCACTCCTGTTCCTTGGCAGGAACATCTTCCCCATCAAGCACTCCACAACTGCAGTTACGGAGCCAGTCACATCCTGTAAACTGGAATCGCTGTATATTTTGCCAACAGGACACGAAGGAGAAGATTCATGACATACAGGAAATGCCAGTGAGCCAGGCGATACTTGAGGCCTCCACTTATGATCAGAAAATGAGAGTACGCCTTGCCTGCGTCAATGATCTATGTGCTGCTGATGGCAAATATCACCTGAGCTGCAATATGAAATTCAAACGCAGAACGCAAAAGACCAAAGAAACTGCAAGAGATACCGATATGGCAATGGTTTGGCTTTGTCAAGAACTGGAGCAGTCCGCAGAACACGGAGATATCGTGGAGCTAACAGATGTATTGGATCGATACACTGCCATAGCCAATGAATCTGATATCGAAATTCCACCATTATTTGTAAGCCGACTAGGCACATTCAAGGATAAGCTGGCGGGGCGGCTTCAGGACCTGTACGAAGTTGTTATGCTCCACGATCAACCGCGAACAGAGCCACGCACTGTGCTGGTATCCGTCAAATCCGCCATGTTCCAGTATCTGCCATGCAGAGAGACGAACATATGGAACTGACTATTCCAGAATACCAACACGAAAAGGAGGACTCCTTTCTATGTATGGTCCATGTTGCTCTACGCTTGCGGAGCGACATGTTGTCGCACACAGTCACCAAGCAAGAAGCAATCAGTATTAATGAGGAAACAGCAATACAATGTGTACCTGACAGTCTATACATGTTCCTGGATTTAGTGCTGGGAGGCCAGCAACTTCTTGAGGATGATGAGGAAATAGAGGATGCCGACAAATATGAGGAACGCAGACGTTCAAGGGTACTCAGTCTGGCCCAGGATATGGTGTACACAGTTAGTGGTAAAAAAAATATATCCCACCCAAACACATTGGCCTTGGTAGTACCCTCCACCAGGCCACTCGATCAAAGCAATTAGTACAGCTTTTTCGTCAGGCTGGTCACACGATAAGCTATCGAGACATACTTAGCCTTGACACAACGCTAGCGGAAAAAACAGTTGAAACAATGAATGCCAGTGGTGCTGTTGTTCCTCCCAATCTGGTCAAGGATCGATTTGTTCACTTCTCGACAGACAATGTGGACATAAACGAGAATACTCTGGACGGCAAGGGCACTTTTCATGCAACTCAGGTTGTTGCGTGGCAAAGGGGTCCACCCAAAGCTGAACTCCTCACTGATATCACTATTAGTTCGTCAAGGAAAGGAACATTACACGTTCCAGATGTGATGAATGACATCATTCCAGCGTCTAGCACAGGTGTTACGGTACCTCCACTTGCTGACCAAGTTGAAGTGCAATGGTTCAAGCGGTCCAATGAGGAATGTCCGTCTGCCCTGAAGGCACAAGCAGCTGACCTGGTGTTCACAGCGATTCAGCAGTCCCAAAACCCAAAGTGCAGCTGGACTACTTTCAATGAAAAGATTAGCACCACCAATCCAGAACAAACAACTGTAGGTTACTTGCCAATTATCCAAGCCCCTGCGCACGAACTGGATACACTTAACACTGTTGTGCAGCGAGTGTTACATGTAGCACAAGCTCTCGGGCAGCAACATATTGTATTAACAGTCGATGAGGCCCTTTATCTCAAGCTGATGGAGCTCAAGTGGTCGATCTCCGAGTATAAGGGCTTGCTTATACCTCGTCTTGGAGGATTGCACATTGCCATGAACTTTCGCGGAATTCTGGGACGGCATATGCAAGAGTCTGGCTTGTCTGAGTTGTGGGTAGAATGTGATGTTCTTGGTGTGAATGTTGCTCAGCAAGTTATAGCAGGCAAGGGATATGCTCGTGTCATGAGGGTTCACAAACTCGCACTTCAGGCTCTGTGGCGGTTGCTGCTTCCTCGCCTCTATGAATACTTGGACGGCTTGGACCTCGACTTGAGAGCAGAAATTAGTTCAGTCGATCCATCACTAGAATCAGAGGGTATAGCTAGATTGGTAGACAAGTTTTCAAGTAAGAAATTTCATCAACTCATGAAGGAGTTCACCGACAGGCTAAAAGATGAAGACCCAACCACAGAATTCTGGTGGCAGTACATGCAGATGGTCAGTATCCTACTGCTTTTCACCCGAGCACAGCGTGATGGAGTTTGGGACCTCCACCTACATGCTTTCGGGCGTATGCTGCCATACTTCTTCCGATATGATCATATCAATTATGCCAGGTGGGGTACCGTCTACTTGTCGGAGATGAACAGGCTCCCTCCCGAGGTTAGTCGGGAATTCGAGCTTGGCAACTTCGTTGTCAAGGAGTCTCATCGTCGTTTTAATCAGGTCGATCCAGATCATAGCACTGAGTGGCTGAATGCAACTGGAAAGAGGAGCGGTGGTTTGGTTGGCATCACCAGAATCGGATCAGCAATGAGCAGATGGACGCTATCGTACAATCTAAGGACAGTCATAGCTTCTCAGACCAAGGCAATGCTGATGATGAGTGACGAAGAGGATGAGTACTCGTACAATGAGCGTACCAGAGGAAGGATGACCAGAGATAGTGGAGACGAAGACAAGCTGGTTAAGGCTCTGCAGCAGCATAACGTGTTCGCCAGAGAAGCCGCCCCTCCCACACTGGAAAACGTTGTCAACAAGGATCTGGCTACCTCTGTCATTCAGGAATCATTGCTTGGTGCTGGTCAGTTGGGCCAAACTCAGCTTGAAATCTTTGTTGAGAACCGGCTTTGTAAAGCACCTGGGAGTGAGCACCATGTTGATTTCAAAGCACCTATCCACAAGAATAAGGCTCCGACATTTGCTTCTTTGTACACCGTAGTAGAGGAAACTAAAGGGAAGCAGAACTCTATTAAAGTGGACAGAAATATTTTGCAAAGACTGATAACCGCTTACCGAGCCGGGCGCACAGTTCACCTAGACAAAATCCTACAGCATGAACTCATGCCAGTCCCACTATCACTATCAAAAACGGATGGGAGCCTACACACATCCAACAAATCCCTGCTAGCCAAAGTGCTAACATGTGATGTAGCTACTCCAAAAACTGTGACTGTTATTGGGACAAGTTGTCTAGTCATTGATGGCCAAGCGTTGATGATGTCACTGGGAAAGCCAAACGACACAGCGGCATTTGGCGAATATGCAGATACGTTTGCCAAAACGGTATACAAAATGGGAGACGCTTATGACCGAATCGACGTAGCATTTGACAGGTATTGAAAGGACTCCATCAAGGCGGGCACAAGAGTGAAACGCAAACATGGCTTACAACCGGTGAGACGTCGTGTAGAACGCGGATCAGTACCGCTACCGGCAAACTGGGCCACCTTTATGGCGCTGGAAGAAAACAAAGAAGATCTTGCCTTGTTTCTATCTGGTCACCTTATTGAACACAGCCCAACAAACAAAACTGTCGTGGTCTCTGGTGGATTCGCAGAACCTACAACGGTGAAGACTTCCGATCCAGCACTTAATGTCACATCACTCGAAGCAGATCACGAGGAGGCTGACACCCGTCTTATACTCCACTGCCTGCACGCCAATGTGGACACGACAGTCGTGTCAGTGCGTGACACCGACGTATTGGTGCTATTGTTGGCATATTATGATAAAATCCCATGTCCAAATTGTGGATGAAAGCTGGCACTGCCAAAAACCCCAAGTTCATTCCAGTGCACGATGTTCGAAGACAGCTAACAGCTCCTCAAGTTGAAGCGATACTTGGCTTTCATTCCTTGACGGGGTGTGACAGTGTGTCTCAGTTCTTTGGCCACAGCAAGTTGACTGCTTGGCCAGTATTCAAAGAACACCATGACCTGTTGAGCAGTCTCGGCAAAGATGAAATGACTGATGCAATCATCAAGTCCTCTGAGGCTTTCATCTGCAAGGTGTATGGGGTACCCGATGTAGACAGTTGCGACGAGGCACGAGTCAAGCTGTTTTGCATGGGACGGGCAAAAGAGACCCTACCTCCAACATCGGATGCAGCACGATTCCACATTATGCGAGCGCACTATCAAGCAAGCGTCTGGAACCAATCCCACTCTCTCCACCCAGGTCTCCCATGTGTGACATCCATGGGCTGAATCCACAAAGATGAGAAGCTGGTTCCACGTTTACTTTCCCTCTCGCCTATTCCGAAAGCGTGTACAGAGATTGTGTCATGTGGTTGCATCAAGGGCTGCCTCAATATGCGATGTAGCTGCAGGAAATTGAGATTACCATGTACAGAAGGTTGCAGATGTCACAGCAAAGACAACGCATGTCGGAACATTTTGGAAGACTGATATTACATTTAGCTCATCCGAAATGTCAAACTCCCGTTTTCCCGGAACTTCTGTCATATTAATGTAAACTGCCTTGCATCTCTGTTCTGGATGAGGGATGGAGGCGGGTGGTGGGGGAGTGTGTATGTGTGTGTGTGTGGGGGGTGAGATGGCAAAGGAGCGAATTAAGTTGCTATTCGGAGGAGTAGAAGAGTCCTATTTTTGTTCTGTTTTGTTCGTGGTGTTGAAGCCAAAATACCTGCAGTTAGTAAATCGATATAAAGGGAAATGTCTGAACATACAAACATTTTGAATTAGTGGGTATGGGGTTAAATTGTATTCTAATCCTCTCACTGTCGGTTGTATGTTTCAATTCGTGTTCTAGTCAATAAAACCATATAAACATTGAAACAATCATGTTTGAAATGAGTGACGTTTCATCTAAGATCGAATATTTCGCGAAAACAAGATCAGATGTGGCAGCCATTTTGAATCGGCCATTAAAGGGTTAAAAGCTCAAAATCGAGACTGGCAAACATCATATTCGAATTCAGCATACCATAAAATACAAAGAGAGCATGAGTGCCAGCCATTAACAGAAAATTCTTCCATCACCTTTTTTTAAGCCCTATTTTCAAAATACTGCCTAGTCTATAACATCCAAAGATGTGAAAACGTTTCAAGTATAATACAGTTTCGGAAACTTCATCATGCTATCTTTTATATTGTTTGCTCATATTTTTGTAATAATTGATATCATATTTTTGTATATATATTTTCATTCGATTGGTGAATAAAATTCAATTCAATTCATCTGTCTATCTGCTCTCAGTTCTAGTTGTCTGGTATGTCATTTCCATATGTTAGTCATATTGGATACATATTCGACACTATATACCCGGCTCAGAAGCTCTCAGTGGTCTGTGCGTATTCATGCTAAGTCAAGATTTCCAGGCTAACAACGTTAAATGAAGAAGATGGAGAAGAATTTAACGATGAAGAAAGTTGCTTTTGTAATGGCAAGCCAACTCCCGGAAGAATGGACTTGTTTTTACGGCCGAGACATAGGCTGGGCGAGACATAGGCTGGGCGAGAGAATTACGCAAGAAGGGTTACAGTGTAGATGAAGTTATGTGGGATGACCCCAGTGTAGACTGGGAACAGTATGACGGGGCGGTAATTCGAACCGTCCACGATTACGTGTTGCGTATCGACGAATTTCGTGAGTGGCTGAGAAAACTCCAGGACTGGAGTGTCAAGATCTTCAACCGTCTAGACGTCACGAAATGGAGCCTACATAAATCATACCTCCTCGATTTGCAGAGGAAAGACGTAACTATTCCAGAAAGCGTGTTCGTGAATCAGCAACAAGCAACAACTGTTAAACTTTGGGAGTTGATCACCACCAAGGGTTCCAAAAAAGTAGTTGTCAAGTCATGCGTTGGCTGTGCAAGTTACGACGTGCATCTCGTTGTAATCGAAGAAGCTTCCGATTTTCAGAACAATTTTGACCAAATAGTGAAGAGAGTGGATGTTATAGTTCAAGATTTCGTCGAGGAGGTAACATCGAATGGAGAATGGGGGCTGATTTATTTCGATAGAAAGTACAGCCATGCTGTTCTTAAACACCCCGCCCCGGCAGATTTCAGGGCTTTTCCTCTATACGGAGGCGAAGTAGTGAAAACAGAACCACCCGATTCCGTACGAATTTCTGTGACATAGTAATGACAGAGATCGAGGCACCGTTGCTCTTCGGTCGAGTCGACGTGGTTCTGAAAAATGATGGTAGTGTGTTGTTAATGGAACTGGAGCTCTTGGACGCAATTCTGTACTTTGACAAAGACATAACAGGAAAAGCAGAAGAGAGGGCAGCAGACGCCGTCGATAAATTCCTCGCATAATCTGAAGAATGAAAATAAATAAGAATAGTAAGCCGGTTCGTCCGATAACGAAGCTGTCTAAGCGCATTGCAACGTCGATCTCTCATCTTGACCGCCTACACTAGAAATGTGGGATAGAAAAGACTTGTCGATACTGTCAGACAGAGTAAAACCTCACAGGAGCCAATGATGCGGAATACAAAAGCAAGAACAAGAAGAAGACCGAAGACAATGACTTATTACATTTAGATTATTTCAACATTGTATCGTTCCGAATGCTCAGGGGCCTTATGGAAAGTACTCCCCGGTTGCGAAAGTCAGCGTTGTCATTCTAAACTGGAATACAGGCGTGTATGACCGAGTGTTGAAGGCAAAGAAAACTCAAGATCACAGTTCATTCATACAGCTAGACAAAAAGTGTTCAAAGAAAATGGGATCGTGTTTCCCCGGATCTACCGGTAGAAACACTGAAAATATCGGACCTACAACATAATTACTAACTTATTGTGAATGGATGTTTGTTTTCTGTCCTCAAATCGTGTACCAAATGCATATAATATTCCGTCAGGAGATAACATATCATGGTGGTCGGGAAATGCCGTCATTCAGACAAGAAGCCACATGACCCCCATGTCGATATTCTTTCGATATACTACCCAATGAGATCCCAAAAAGCAAGAGTAATTCCGATGTTCTGTATCTCAGCAACGCTTTTTTGTGGCTGTTCGTTTGCACATCTTGGCTGGAATAACTACACGGCCTTTACCGGCTTAAGCCGAATTAGTCACAAATATCGAAGGACAACTGATATAATATCTCTGTTAATACATCTGATGAAAACTTATCAGTTGTGTTACCGTCAGATATACGAAAAGGATCATAGTAAAATGGGGTAAATATTCATATGATGCATTTCTTATTCAGAACAACAGCCCAAGCGCTTATTCCTCACCGTAAACCATATAGATATATGGTTCACAATGTCTGGTACAGAGAGTGAATCG